>ONZH01026726.1:0-25594 GCA_900303285.1 Rhinella marina
TGGAAAACATTTTCCAAGGTCCCAATGGATATGAAACACTATAAAAGATGGCTACAGGCTTCAGTTCAATTCCTCTCCGCCAAAACTTTTCGCTTACAATAAGCCATTCAATCTAGCCCAAAAGCAACAAGCCCTAGAAAAAGAAATTGTAACACTTCTTGAAAAACAGGTCATTGCCCCCATTCCAGCATCTCAGGAAGGGAAGGGGTTTTACTCACCGGTGTTCCTGGTCGAAAAACCAAATGGTTCGTTCAGAGTAATAATAAATTTAAAAAAATTAAACAAACATATAGTCTACAAAAGATTCAAAATGGAGACCATAGGATCAACTGTAAATCTCCTAACAAATGACTGCTATATGATCACCCTGGATCTATCCGATGCTTACTATCATGTGCCAATTCATAACAGATATCAACAATTTCTGAGAATTGCGGTTTATATGAGAGGGATACGTTGTCACTCTCAGTTCCAAGCCCTCCCGGTCGGTCTGTCCTCAGCCCCCAGAATTTTTTCCAAAATTATGTCGGAAGTAACAGGATTTCTCACCTCCAAGGAGTTCAGGTTGTACCTTATCTAGACGATTTCTTAATATCTGCCCCATCCAGTCAAGAACTCCTGACAGTCCTACAATCGGTAAAAGATCTATTGACAAATCTTGGCTGGATTATAAATCAAGAGAAATCGGACTTCATCCCAAGTCAGGAAAATGTCTTTCTAGGGGTCATGTTAAATTCCAAAAGACTAATGTCCTTTCTTCCTCTAAAAAAACAAATGACTATCTCTCACAAGGTGGAAGTCTTCTCCAATACACAAACAGTATGCATAAGATCCATAATGACTATACTGGGACACCTAACCTCTTCCATCCCTGCTGTAAGGTGGGCACAGCATCACACAAGAACTCTCCAAAAATTTCTTCTCGATTCCTGGGACGGAGACCAAGCCACCATGGACAAAAAAGTATTGCTAACTCAAAAGGTAAGACATTCTCTTCTATGGTGGCGAATAAGTACAAACCTACAAAGAGGGTTTTTTTTGGTGTCCCGCAGATCCTATAGTTATTACTACCGACGCCAGCAGTCAAGGATGGGGAGGTTTTATGGCAGATCAGGTAGTCCAGGGTTCCTGGGGCTTAGATATGGTCCTGGCCTCTTCAAACCACAAAGAACTCGCTGCAGTCTTCAAAGTCGGCGGTCGCTTATCTGAACCGTCTGGGAGGAACAAGGCGCAGATCATTACAAATTCTGTCAAAATAAATATTTCAGTGGGCCTTCCTATCATTTGTGGGTGACAGATGGCGTCTGTATCAAACACCAGACCTCCCTCTCATTCTGGAATTCTTACAAGCAGGTCTAGACAAAGGTCTCAAGCCAAATACCCTCAAAGTACAGGTGTCAGCATTGAGTAATTTCCTGGAATCCAAACTAGCGGATCTTCCTCTAATTAAACGATTCTTAAAAGGGGCAACAAGACGTAGTCCCTTTGTCCACTATACGATACCACCTTGGGTCTTGAACTTAGTCTTGGACACTCTGATGAATCCTCCTTTTGAACCAATTAATGACATTCCGCTAAAACTCCTAACTTACAAAGCTATTTAGCTATCATATTGGCAAGGAGGGTAGGTGAAATTCAGGCTTTTTCGTGCAAAGCGCCTTATCTCACCATCACGGATGATCGTATAATCCTTAAACATTCTCCCATGTTTCTACCTAAGGTGGTTTCCAGGTTTCACACGCAACAGGAAGTCTCCCTTCCCTCCTTTTGCCCAAATCCATCTTCAAATAAGGAAAAAGATTTCCACAATCTCAATGTTAGACGTTGTATACTCACCTACTTGGAAGTCTCTAAAGAATTCAGGAACTCGGATCATCTCTTTCTACAATTTCAAGGAAAAAATAAAGGATCTGCAGCAAGTAAGAACACTATAGCTCGATGGTTAAGGAATACCATTGTGATCTGCTATCTACAGAAAGGGCTTGTCCCTCCGAAGGGCACTAAAGCCCACTCCACTAGGGCTGTATCTGCTTCTTGGGCGGAACAAGCTTCGGCCTCCATTGAGCAGATTTGCAGGGCAGCCACTTGGGCCAGACCAAGTACTTTTTTCAGTCACTATAAGCTGGACATTCTCCAGAACCAGGATTTAGCCTTTGGTAGGAAGGTTTTATCAGCGGTTGTCGCACCCTAATCTTATTTCTATGTTATTCCTCCTGTGAGTGCCGTTGTGGAGGCGCCGGGGAAAAGGGTTAATTACTCTTACCAGTAATTGGTTTTTCCAATAGCCTCCACAACGGCACTGGAGTTTTTTCCCACCCGTTATATGTTTGTGTTATCATATAAAAGTATATTTTGATTTCTGAATACAATTGTGTGCATCTCTAACGAGTCCTATGTTATTGACTGAAGCAGGTAATGGGAGGGGGCCTTTTAAACCTCAGCTTCTATGTTGTTTCCTGTCCTGGGAGGCGGGGACACCCTCCTGTGAGTGCCGTTGTGGAGGCTATTAGAAAAAACAATTACCGGTAAGAGTAATTAACCCTTTTTTTTTAACTGCCATTTTAGGGAAAATCAATTTGTTACCATGAAGCACTAGGAAATTCACCTTCGCAGTGAATTGAATTTTTCCTGAAATTCGGATCAAAGTCCATTTCGTTAACTTCGATTCGCTCAACACCAGTTACCATATGTGGCATCTCTGAACTTCTCCGGCCACCGCCAGATCCTCATTTACTCTAATAGGATCAGACTGTTTTCCAGCACAAATGGCAGCTTCCTGCCACAGAAATAATGCTGCATGCAGCTGTATTTTGTTCTGGCAGAAAGCTGGCAGATCCCATTACAGTGCCTGGTGTTGTCCACCTAAGGCTAGTTTCACACGAACGTTGTGTTTTGCGGTCCGCAAATTGCGGATCCACAAAAAAACAGATGGCATCCGTGTACATTCCGTATTTTGTGGAACGGAACAGCTGGCCCCTAATAGAACAGTACTATTCTTGTCCGTAATACGACATGTTCTATTTTTTTTTGCGGGCTACGGAACGGACATACGCATGCGGACTGCACGCGGTGTGCTGTTAGTATTTTTTGCTGACCCATAGAAATAAATGGGTCCGCATCCTATCCGCAAAAAATGCGGATCGGAGCCCGCAAAAAATACTGTCGTGTGAAAGAGGCCTAAGCCAGATACAGTGACTCCAGTAGTCTACTCCTCTGCTGGAAGAGACTAGCGGATTTACTAAATGAAGATATGAACATAACCTTATTCTTTTCTTATTATTTTCTTATATATTACATGATATCTAACGGATAAATAACATACATTTCAATTGGTCCTGTGATGTATACAGTGCATTCGGTAAGTCTTCAGACCTTTTCACTTTTTTCACATGTTATCTTGTGACCTTGTGCTAAAATAGAAAATCATGTTTTCCCCCATCATTCTGCACTTAATTTCCCATAATGATTAAGTTCAAAATGTTCACAATCTTTACTAACTTATTGAAAAGGAAAAACTAAAATATTGCTTTGACATAAGAATTAAGACCCTTTACTCAGTACTTATAGTAGTTGAAGCACCTTTGGTAGTGATTACAGTCTCCAGTCTTCTTGAGTATGATGCCACAAGGTTTGCATAACTACATTTGGGGATTTTTCTGCTATTCTTCTCTGCAGATCCTCTCAAGCTCTGTCAGGGTGCACTGTGGGAGGGCAGAGATGGTTAATATGGTCAATTATGCTTTCCATTAACCCGGACCAGCCTCCATGTCCCAGCTGATGATGCTGCCACCACCTTGCTTCACTGTAAGGATGGTATTGAGCAAGTGATGAGCAGTGCTTTATTGCCTTCAGACATAATGCTTAGAATTGAGGCCAAAAAGTTAAATCTTGGTTTTAACAGACTAGGACATCAAGTTTCTCAAAATCTGAGAGTCCTTTAAGTGTCTTTAAAAAAAAACAAAAAAAAACTACAGGCGGGCTGTCATATGTCTTTTACTGAGGAGTGACATATTTGTGGCCACTCTGATATAAAGCTTACATTGGTAGAATTTTGCAGTGATGGTTGACATTCTGGAAATTTCTCTCATCTGTACTCGGAATCTTTGAAAATCAGACATAGTGGCCATGGTTACATCTTTTACCAAGGCCCTTCTCCGCCAATTACGTAGTTTAGTGAGACGGTCAGCTCTAGGAAGAGTCCAAGTTGTTCTAAACATCTCTCATTTAATTATTATGGAGGCCACTGTTCTCTTGGGAACTTTTGGTGTAGCAGAAATTCTTTTACCCTTTTCTAGATCTGTGCCTCCATACAATCCTGTCTCTTATCTCTACAGGCAGTTTTTTTCTCACCATTGCTTGGTGTTTGCTTTGATATGCATTGTCAGCTTTGAGACTTTATACAGACAGGTGTGTGTCTTTCCAAATCACATCCAATCAACTGACTTTACCAAAGGTGGACTCCAATCAAGGTGTAGAAACATCTCAATGATGATCAAGAGAAATGAGAGTCTTCCAGAGCTAAATTTCAAGTCATAGCAAAGGGTCTGAATACTTACGTATCTCCATGTCAAATTTTAGTTTTTCTTATTTAATAAATTAGCAAACACTTCTAAAATTCTGTTTTCACTTGTCATTACGGGGAATTGAGTTCAGATTTAGGGTCCATTCACACGTCCATATAATGGGTCCGCATCCATTCTGCAATCTTGCTAAATGAGTGTGGACCCATTCATTTTTAATGGGGCCGCAAAATATGCGGACAGCACACCGTGTGCTGTCCGCATCCGCACTCCCCGCAAAAAATAGAACATGTAATATTCATGTCCAGAGGCACGGACAAGAATAGGCATTTCTATCATAGTGTCGTCCATGTGCGGTCCGTGGATCCGCAATTTGCGGACCGCTAAACAGTTCCAGACATGTGAATGGACCCTTATGGTGGAGGTTTAATTTTTAGCACAAGGCCGTAACATAACAAAATATGAAAAAAGTGAAAGGGTCTGATGATTTTCTGAATGCATTTCCTTCTGTGTGGGTTTCTGTAAAGCAGCTTGATTTATTATACAAACTTTTCATGTTTCGTAAAACAAGCCTGTACATCATAGCAAGGGAGTCTCTTATTATAGCCAATAGATCTTTCTATGACCTCTTGAGCATACGTATCTAATGTATCTATATTAATGTACTGACATGTTGGCTGCCATGGTAGGAAGTCATATTTAGCAACTTGAGCTAAAACAGAGTACTGTATGAGAGCTAACAACACTGTATAAGAGCTACCAACTTTATGTCCAATAAAGATACAGTATGTAACACTAATTAAGCTATATGCGTTGTGCACATGGTTAGACATTAAAGCAGCCATGATGAATTAGAAAGCCATAGCTTAGAAACTGGCTTAAGTACTTCAAAACAAATTACTTCATTGTAGTATACTGTATGTTGATATATTATACAGCATGAATATCTTGTATTGTATACTCAACTTATACTGCTATTATCTTTTAGTAACATCATTATATCTATTCTAATGATGTTGTGTAATATTACGTATGTAAATATAAAGGAAATAAGGCTTATTAGCTGTTTGCTTTTATTTCCCAAACTATAGTAGAAGAATGCCAGAATCCAATTCTTACTAACAGCATCTAATTTTCTTCAAGGCATCTTGTAGAACAGGATTCATAAATAGCTCCTTTATGTTAAATGTTAAATGTTTAGCTTAATCCCTTATGTTCTTCGTATGCAGATATATTTTCTAATTGTAAATGCACCATGCTGCTAAGATACATGCGTATTAATAGAACTTCGGTACTAGGCCAATTGTCATTTTCTTGTTTTTCGTTTTTATTTTCTTGCCTTTCAAGAGCCGTCACTTTCTTACTTTTCCATTAATATAGCCTCATGAGTAGGGATGAGCGAAAGTTCCAAAGTTTGGTTCGGGTATCTGAACTCGACCCTGAACCTCATTGAAGTCAATGGGAATCTGAACTTTGGGGCTGTAAAATGGTTGTAAAATAGTCATATAATAGACTACAGGACTGCAAAAGGAAGCAAAATAGGGGTACGAGCAGGACAATTGCCCTGCAAACAAATGTGGATAGGGAAATGACTTAAAATAACATAGAATACATAAAAATAAAAATAATAATTCTGAAACAGGAGGCGGAGGTCCAAATGGAGTAGGAAGTTGGGGAGGCAGTCGGCGTGATGGTGTAGGTGGAAATGGCAGAGGAGGACACTAACACTGTTTTTGTGTTGTTTTTTTTATTTTTTTTCTTTCATTTTTTTTCTTAATTTGTCTGTTAATTCTGTGTGTGACCTATAGTGATTTTTGGAGTGTAGCTAGTATACTTCTTTACTTAGCCAATATAACAAATAATAATTTTGAACCAGGAGATGGAGGTCCAAGTGGAGTGGACATGGTGGTGTAGGTGAAAGAGGTGGAAGAGGTGGAGAAGGAAACCAACACTGTTTTTGTGGGTTTTTTTTGGTCTGTTAATTCTGTGTGTGTGACCTACTTCTCTACAATCCCAATATAACAAATAATAATCTTGAGCCAAGAGGTGGAGTTCCGAGTGGAGGAGGAAGTGGATGTGGCTTTATAGGTGAAAGAGGCAGAGGAGTCGGAGGAGGTAGCCAACACTTTTTATATATTTTTTTGTTTTTGATTTCTTTTTTTGTTTTTGTTTGGGGAGGCCCCAAAACATTGTGAAATGGCAAACAGAACTCACTGGAGTAGAAAAATGGCTGGGTGTGACCGGTATACTTTGGTGTTTTGAACCCCAAAAATTCGCTATAAGTCACCCACAGAATTAACAGCCTGATTAAATATTGTATTTCTGTCACTGGTGCAAAGGAAGTGTATTGCACTGAGCAAAAATGCCTACAGGACACTCACTAAAAAGCCACATTAAAAGGCTGATAATATCCCTCACTGCAGAAGCATCATGACCCTACACTAGTTAGATCAGAATGGTGGCGCAACATGTGATCCGGCATTTATGCATGCAGGTCTAAGTGCTGCGCCAGCCAATCAGAGCCATTCCAATGCTAGGCATGACTGTGACGGATTCCAAATGCTCACAGCTGTAAAGCTTGTTGATTGGCTGGGCTGCAGCCTTTCAACAAACTTTATTTAAATATAAAATACCAAACACAAACACAGACTTTCACACCAATGTCCGTGTTCAGGTTTGGTTGCCTGGATACTGTAATGTTCGTCACGAACCCGAACATTCTGGTCTGGGTTCACTCATCCCTATCTTTAATTTTTCTTTGGATAAGGGGGCATTGCCAGTTTAATGAGGGAGACTATTGTTATCCTATTTGTTGAAGGAAAATAAGGAACTGCAAAGATATGGGCTCCTGTCACTATATTAAATATACAGAAGGTAATTGAACATTTGGTGCATAAAAATCAAATTGGGTTTATGACAGGAAGATCAGTTATAGATAGAGATGAGCGAGTAGTGAAATATTTGAAAGTTCGAAATTCGATTCGAATAGACCGCGAAATTCGACTATTAGACCGAATATCGAATCCCATTAAAGTCTATGGGGAAAAAATGCTCGCCACTTGGAAATCTCAATTCGACCACTTGGAGGTCACCAAGTCCACCCTGAAACCTCAGAAAAGGATGCCAACACTGCTGGAATGCAACTGGGACAGCAGGGGAAGCATGTCTGGGTGCATATAACGCGCCCAAGTCGCACTATTACGCCACTATCACAGCCTCTCAACAATACACTCCAAAGACAATCTAACCTCTCTGTAAAGTGAGACCATACAAGGAAACCTTCTTTCCTCAACATTGCCATGGACCCCAAGCCAAACTAGACAAAAAAGAAGATAAAATTCTGCACCCCTTAAAATCACGTTGCCTATGACAACCACAGATGGCATAGGCAAAGGGGAAAGCAAATAGACCCCACCCCTAATTGTCATTGTGTGTGTGTGTGAGATGTGGTCAGACATGTCTTCTTTAAAATGTAAAAACAACTCAAACACATGCAGAAGCCTTAAAATGCCCAAATTGTTTGGCGCTTGAGATGTCAGTGACCCGACCTGGCCCAGTGTCATGTCTAGCAGGTTAAAGCAGTGGGGATGTTGAGGGATGCGTAGGACCGCAAAAGGCAGGAAGAGGCCGTGGGCTGGCCAGAGGCTCATGGAAAATTTTGTGGAGGCCCAAGCGGTTGAGACGTCTTAAAAATTGTGTGGAGGCTAAAGAGGTGAAACCTCTTAAACATTTTGTGGAGGCCCAAAGAGGTGAGACCTCTTAAAAATTATGTGGAGGCCCAAGAGGTGATGGGACCTGTTAAAAATTATGTGGAGGCCCAAGAGGTGAGACCTCTTAAACATTTTGTGGAGGAACAAGAGGTGAGACGTATTAAAAATTATGTGGAGGCCCAAGAGGTGAGACGTATTAAAAATTATGTGGAGGCCCAAGAGGTGACACCTCTTAAACATTTTGTGGAGGCCCAAGAGGTGAGACCTCTTAAAAAATTATGTGGAGGCCCAAGAGGTGAGACCTCTTAAAAATTTTGTGGAGGCCCCAAGAGGTGACACCTCTTAAAAATTATGTGGAGGCCCAAGAGGTGAGACCTGTTAAAAAATTATGTGGAGGCCCAAGAGGTGAGACCTCTTAAACATTTTGTGGAGGCCCAAGAGGTGAGACCTCTTAAAAATTATGTGGAGGCCCAAGAGGTGACACCTCTTAAACATTTTGTGTAGGCCCAAGAGGTGAGACCTCTTAAAAAATTATGTGGAGGCCCAAGAGGTGAGACGTATTAAAAATTATGTGGAGGCCCAAGAGGTGGACGTGTTAAAAATTATGTGGAGGCCCAAGAGGTGAGACGTGTTAAAAATTATTGTGGAGGCCCAAGAGGTGAGGACCTTGTTAAACATTTTGTGGAGGCCCAAGAGGTGAGACCTGCTTAAACATTTTGTGGGAGGCCCAAGAGGTGAGACCTGTTTAAACATTTTGTGGAGGCCCAAGAGGTGAGATCTGTTAAACATTTTGTGGGAGGCCCAAGAGGTGAGACCTCTTAAAAATTATGTGGAGGCCCAAAAGGTGACACCTCTTAAACATTTTGTGGAGGCCCAAGAGGTGAGACGTTGTTAAAAATTATGTGGAGGCCCAAGAGGTGAGACGTGTTTAAAAATTATGTGGAGGCCCAAGAGGTGAGACGTGTTAAAATTATGTGGAGGCCCAAGAGGTGAGACGTGTTTAAAAAATTATGTGGAGGCCCAAGAGGTGAGACGTGGTTTAAAAATTATTGTGGAGGCCCAAGAGGTGAGACGTGTTAAAAATTATGTGGAGGCCCAAGAGGTGAGACTTGTTAAAAATTATGTGGAGGCCCAAGGGAGGTAAATGGCCAAGGGACCTGTTAAACATTTTGTGGAGGCCCAAGAGGTGAGACCTGTTAAACATTTTGTGGAGGCCCAAGAGGTGAGACCTGTTAAACATTTTGTGGAGGCCCAAGAGGTGAGACCTGTTAAACATTTTGTGGAGGCCCAAGAGGTGAGACCTCTTAAAAATTATGTGGAGGCCCAAGAGGTGAGACCTGTTAAACATTTTGTGGAGGCCCAAGAGGTGAGCCATAAATATATAAATTTTTCTTATTTACGGAGCAATTCTACGGCGGTTAAGGAGGAGGAGGAGGTGGTGGAGGAAATGGCACTTCATACAGATGGCACTTCACTTTTGGCTTCTTTCCACTGTTGGAGAAGCAAAGTCCGGGTCAATCCACTTGCTGTTCATTTTGATTAGCGTCAGCCTGTCGGCACTGTCGGTTGACAGGCGGCTGCGCTTATCGGTTATAATGCCCCCGGCTGCGCTGAACACCCTTTCTGATAGCACGCTGGCGGCAGGGCAGGCAAGCACCTCCAAGGCGTACAGGGACAGTTCCAGCCACGTGTCCAACTTGGAGACCCAGTAAGTGTAGGACGCCGAGGGATCGGGGAGGACAGGGTTACGGTCTGCCAGGTACTCCCGCAACATCCGCCGATACTTGTCCCTCCTGCTGATAGCGGGCCCCGCAGTGATGGAAGTTGCACGAGGGGGTGCCATGAACGTGTCCCACACCTTGGAGAGTGTTCCCCTGGTGGCTGTGGGCCTGATAGATGTTGTGGGACTCTGGGAGACCCTCTCCTCTCTGCCGCCAGCGATGGTGGGTGGGAAAATCTCCATCATGTTCTGCACGAGTTCCCTCTGGTATTCCAGCAATCGATTTGTCCTCTCCTCTACCGGAATAAAAGAGGAGACGTTATCTTTATACCGGGGGTCCAGGAGTGCGAAGACCCAGTACAGTTTGTTCTCCACTATCCGGACAACACGTGTGTCCCGGAAAAGCAGCCCAGCATGAAGTCAGCCATGTGTGCCAGACTCTGAATAGGCATGACGTCACTGCCCCCACCAGAAGGATCACTTGCCATTTCCTCCTCTTCCTCTTCCGCCTCCTCTCCGCCCCATCCGCGCTGAACCAATGGGACGCACACAGCCTGACTGCTACCCTCACCGCCAGCATCCTCCTCCTCTTCCACAGCCACCTCCACGTCGTCCTCCTCCTCCTCATCCTCATCCTCCTGCAACTGCCACCGTGAAGCAGACAAAAGTGTGGTCTGACTGTGTAGCTCCGTTGCGTCTCCTCCTACCCCCGTCTCCTCTGCGTGCAATGCGTTCTCCCTTATTGCGATGAGGGATTCTTTAAGGACGCATAGGAGCGGGATGGTTACGCTCACTATAGCGTCCTCGCTGCTGACCTTCTTGGTGGACTCCTTAAAGATACGCAGTACATCGCATATGTCTGCCATCCATGGCCACTCGTGGTTGGCAAACTGAGGGAGCTGAGTTGGAGGCACGCGTGGATTCATAATCTGGTACTCCATCAATGCTCTCTGCTGCTCACACACCCTGGCCAACATGGAATAGGTGGAATTCCAGCGAGCTGGCAGGTCGCACAACAGCCGATGTTCAGGCAAATGGAGGCGTTGCTGGAGTTTTTTTAAGCTAGCAGCAGCTACAGTTGACTTCCGAAAGTGAGCGCACAAGCGCCGCACTTTCACCAGTAGCTCTGCCAGGTTGGGGTAAGTCTTTAGAAATTTTTGGACTACCAGATTAAAAACGTGGGCCAGGCATGGTACGTGATTGAGTTCGGCAAGCTCCAGAGCCGCCACCAGGTTACGGCCGTTATCGCACACGACCATGCCTGGTCCTAGCTGCAGCGGCGACAGCCACATCTCCGTCTGCTGCAATATGGCGTCCCTCACCTCTGGGGCGCTGTGCTTCCTGTCGCCCAAGCTGATGAGCTTAAGCACCGCCTGCTGACGTCTCCCCGCGCCAGTGCTGCAACGCTTCCAGCTAGCGGCTGAGGGCGATGTTAAGGCAGAGGAGGAGGAGGAGGAAGAGGAGGGGGGTGTATCAGAACCCATGCTGGCAATCTTGGGCGGGGGTGGTAGGTAGGCCGTCTCTGTTTGCGACCCCGTCCCCGCTTCCACAACATTCACCCAGTGTGAAGCGCTTGTCCACGAGTCGGTGGTCAAGTGGACCTTTGCGCTGACTGCGTACCTCAGGGCCCGCCTGATGTTACGCGACACGTGCTGGTGCAGGGCGGGGACGGCACTCCGGGAAAAGTAGTGGCGGCTGGGGACGGAATAGCGAGGTGCGGCAGCCGCCATCAGGTCGCGGAAGGCCTGCGTCTCCACAAGCCTAAACGGCAACATCTCCAGGGCCAGCAGTTTGGAGATGTGGCAGTTTAAGGCTTGGGCTTGGGGGTGATTCGAGGCGTACTTCCGCCTGCGGTCGAACGCCTGCGAGATGGACAGTTGTTGGGACGAGGAGTGTGAAGGTGCAGGCGAAGAGGCGGGGGAAGGGGTGGGGGAAGGGGAGGCTGAAGGAGAAGGCCCCAAAGTAGCCGAGGCAGAGGCAGATGTGGAGGTGTCCTGGCTGGAGGTCTGGACTGCAGTGGCAGCACACAACAAAGGGGAAGAGGCAGTGGCAGTAAGACCGGGCGCAGGTTGTATTGCGTTTGCTCTCTCCCACTCAGCCCAGTGCTTGAATTCCAAGTGACGCCGCATGCCTGAGGTGGTCATATTGCTATTCTCAGAGCCCCTACTCAGTTTTGAGTGGCAGAGTGTGCAAACCGCGCTCAGTTTGTCATCCGCACAAACATTAAAATATCTCCACACCACAGAAGTACGAGGCCTCGATGGGGGAGCTTCGCGCGACTGCCCGCTGCCGGGAACAGCTTCGGCCCTGCTGGCTGTGGCCTCACTTCTCTGTCTGGACTGTCCTCTGCCTGTGGACATCCCTGCTGGACATCCTCTGCCTGTGGACATCCCTCTGCCTCTTTCTGCCTTTTTCGGTGCTGCGCGGACCACCACCTCTCCACTGCTTTCCTCGCTGGACATCACCCCTGGCCAAGTGGGGTCGGTCATTTCGTCATCCACCACCTCCTCTTCCACTTCCTCACTCTGCTCCTCCTCCTGCCCACTGGACATTCCAACAGCCTCCCTTGATGGCAACTACGTCTCATCATCATCATCGCTCATGATAACAGATGCTGGCTCAGGGTCCACATCAGCAGGAGATGGCGAAAACTCAAGTGTTTGGGCATCACTACAAACAAATTCCTCTGCTAGCTCCTGGGATTCTTCTGGCACACCTAAAAAAGGACCCGAAAAGAGCTCCTGGGAGGGGTCAATGGTGGGATGACTCTGTTGGCCAGGTGTGGAGGAAGGAGGGTCAGAGTGAGACTGTGTGGATGACTGGCTGGTGGACAACTGTGTGGAAGCGCTATCGGCTATCCATTGCACCACCTGTTCAACCTGCTCAGGCCTCAACAGCGGTGTAACCCGCCCCCTGCTTAACTGTCCCATAAAGGCAGGGATTCTGGATGAGCGGGATCCTGGCTGACCCTCACCAGCACGCATTGTATCCCCACTGGCTTCAACAAGGCCCCCAACAGCATTTCCGCGCCCCCGTCCTCGTCCACGTCCTATTCCGCTAGCCCCCCTCCGCATTTTTTTTTTTTTTTGTTACAATATTTTGCCTTCACAGCCGTGAAATTATTTTGCAAGAGAACGCACAGTACAGTTGCCAATTATAAGGCCTATATATTTTATATTTCAAGGTACACAGCCGTGTACTAAGTGATCAGACGGTGTGTATGAACACCAGGTTTGAGAAATTACTTTGCAAGAGAACGCACAGTACAGTTGCCAATTGAAAGGCCTATATATTGTATATTTCAAGGTACACAGCCGTGTACTAAGTGATCAGACGGTGTGTATGAACACCAGGTATGAGAAATTACTTTGCAAGAGAACGCACAGTACAGTTGCCAATTATAAGGCCTATATATTGTATATTTCAAGGTACACAGCCGTGTACTAAGTGATCAGACGGTGTGTATGAACACCAGGTTTGAGAAATTACTTTGCAAGAGAACGCACAGTACAGTTGCCAATTATAAGGCCTATATATTGTATATTTCAAGGTACACAGCCATGTACTAAGTGATCAGACGGTGTGTATGAACACCAGGTTTGAGAAATTACTTTGCAAGAGAACGCACAGTACAGTTGCCAATTATAAGGCCTATATATTGTATATTTCAAGGTACACAGCCGTGTACTAAGTGATCAGACGGTGTGTATGAACACCAGGTATGAGAAATTACTTTGCAAGAGAACGCACAGTACAGTTGCCAATTATAAGGCCTATATATTGTATATTTCAAGGTACACAGCCGTGTACTAAGTGATCAGACGGTGTGTATGAACACCAGGTTTGAGAAATTACTTTGCAAGAGAACGCACAGTACAGTTGCCAATTGAAAGGCCTATATATTGTATATTTCAAGGTACACAGCCGTGTACTAAGTGATCAGACGGTGTGTATGAACACCAGGTTTGAGAAATTACTTTGCAAGAGAACGCACAGTACAGTTGCCAATTGAAAGGCCTATATATTGTATATTTCAAGGTACACAGCCTTGTACTAAGTGATCAGACGGTGTGTATGAACACCAGGTTTGAGAAATTACTTTGCAAGAGAACGCACTGTACAGTTGCCAATTATAATGCCTATATATTGTATATTTCAAGGTACACAGCCGTGTACTAACTGATCAGACGGTGTGTATGAACACCAGGTTTGAGAAATTACTTTGCAAGAGAACGCACAGTACAGTTGCCAATTATAAGGCCTATATATTGTATATTTCAAGGTACACAGCCGTGTACTAAGTGATCAGACGGTGTGTATGAACACCAGGTTTGAGAAATTACTTTGCAAGAGAACGCACAGTACAGTTGCCAATTGAAAGGCTTATATATTTTATATTTCAAGGTACACAGCCGTGTACTAAGTGATCAGACGGTGTGTATGAACACCAGGTTTGAGAAATTACTTTGCAAGAGAACGCACAGTACAGTTGCCAATTGAAAGGCCTATATATTTTATATTTCAAGGTACACAGCAGTAGTGCCAAATATAGTTTGGTATGTAGCAGAGCACCTAATACACCACTAATGCCTCTCTCTGTCCCTACTCCAGCAGCTATCCCTGAATACGGCAGCCGTTCTCTGTAAAGTGTATCTTGTAGTAAAGCTATCACTGTACTGCACTATAGTAGCCCTGATAAGGGCTTTTAATCATGCTCCTGCCTGTCCAACAGCTAAAACCTGTCTCTCCCTTCTCCAGCCTCTGTCCCTGACTAAGTTCACGCAGCATATGCGAACGAGCAGGAAGAGCTGAGTTTTTAATATTCGAGGTCACATGGTTTTTCCAGCCAATGCATGTAGACGCCGTTTTCGCGCTGCCAGCGTGCTCAGCGTGCCTGTCATACCCCCCCTGCATGGTGATTGGTGGAAAAAGAGCGGCAGGGAAGGTGGGAGGGGAAACGAATTCTAAGTGCGCCATCGCCGTTATACTCGAAAGAAATCGAGCACGCCGAATATCGTAGTATTCGATCGAATACCAGCTCGATCGAACACTACTCGCTCATCTCTAGTTATAGATACTATGCAAAAACTGTTCTGGAATATTCAGCGTTCTGGTCATGTGGTCAAGTCATTTGACTACATCAGGTGGGACTTTATGTGAGTTGTTTTACCAAAGATGGGACTTGATAACGTTTTCAATAGTTAGGTGAAATTGTTATATAAAGGAGATAAAGTATGTGTTAGTATTAATGGAAAGGCACCTAGTATATTTGAATTATATCGAGGGACAAGACAGGGCTGTCCAATATCGCCATTATTGCTTGTTTTGATCTCTGCATTCTTAGATAAATCGATTAAGGATAATTAGGAGATAAGAGTTTTTGAGCATAGTCCATTGGTTGAGATGTTACTGTTTTATGCTGACAATATGATGCGCTGGCTTTAATTCTAATAGTAGTGCAATTAATAGAGAGGCATGGTAGATACTTCGGGATAAGAATAAACTTGGACAAATATTCGTGCCCTTTTTTTGGATCAGGAATATTCAGTGGGGCAGGGGGTTAGAAGGTAATTTTCAGCTGGTGGAATCTCTCAGGTATTTGGATATTGTAGTCACCCCACATAATGAAAAATACAATTGAATGTTTTACAACTATTGCAGAAGTTGAATAGTAAGTACGGCCACACAGTCAGATTTCTGCATACAGTTTTGAAAGCCAAAACCAGGAGTGGATTCAAAAGAGGAAAAGTCATATCTGATCTTTATACTTACTCTCCTTTTATGATGCACTCCTGATTTTGGTTTCCAAAATGCAGAAACCTGACCATGTAGCTATATACTAATACTTATATTTAGAGAAAGATGTTTGTGTCTATTACTACAAGCCTCACTAATTAAAATTATTGCATTGCCACAAATACTATTTGTATTACAGAATAGTCCAGTATTATTGCATAGGACATTTTTTAAACACTAGAGGATATGGTGAAATAATTTTTATGGAATGGTTGGAGCGCACACATAAAAAGTGGATTAGGTTTAGCTTGGGATAAAGGGGAAATGTCACTACCCAATTTTGAAGATTATTATCTAGCTTCACATTTAATCTTGGTTTATAGAGAGGATGGCTTGTTATTAAGCATTGTTTGAGAAAAATAGGAATCGGTTATGTAGGTAATATAGTATATTTGGGATTTTGGAAGCATGCATTTTGGAGATAAGATGGATAAGAAACAGGCTTAAAATCTTTTAAGGAATTTAAAGTGGAATTTTAGAGAATTCTATTTACTATTATTACTTGATTTAAAATCAGCTGATTTAGGGACAAAACATTTACTTTCAAAATATACAGGGCATTAGGAATTGTTAAATTGAGAGTTAAGGATGACTTGTCTTTTAAGAAATGGTGTGATGCGCTAATGACATTGATTAACTAAGAACAATACTTTTAGAATTTCTCAACTATTTCTTTTTAATGTTATATTATATCTAAAAGCATTTGAAAACTATTATGGTCAATATGAATGTTGCTTGTCAAAGAATTAAACTGGTTAATACAGATTTAATCCATTTGATTTGGAGGTGCCCTAAGTTATACCACCATTGGGTGAATGTTATCCAAAGATTAGAAGATGAATTTAATATGAAAATCCAGAGTGGTATAGTAAATTGTGTTTTGGGTAGTAAAATAGATTTAATAGGCCCCAAAGAGAATAGGTTGTTAAATCTTAAATGCCTGCTTCTGGTAGGTAGATCTATACTGTTGAATTAGAAGTTGGTTCACCATCCTGAGGTGCAGTATTGGAAACACTGAACAGATAGCTTGTTATATGTTGATATGCTCTCAGTAATGTGAGGGGTGTTATTCATTATTGGGAATCCTGGAATAAGCTGTATTTTCATATCTAGGGTTGAACATATAGTAGTAGCATTTACAGCAATAATATATGTTTTTGGGGTTTTACTGTCAATAAGCCTGTGAACTATAGAAAATGGTTTTTTAAAAAAAGATTGCAAGGTGTTCATACAGAAAAATAGGAGTTGCTTGCAGTGTTTTGTAATGCAGAACCTGCCAGCAATCTCTATGAAACAATGGAGACATTCACTCTCTATGATTTCTGTGATAAAACTACCCAATTATATCTCCTTATTCTCTCCCTATTAGTGTCCCTAGTAACTGGCTTGTGTCTGCAATTGTTTTTTGTAGACACAGCTACAACACATCCTATCATATCCACAGTAGAGAATTGAATGACAAACATAAGGAACTGTTCTTAATTGGCTGATCAGGCTGTCTGTCAGCCTCTGAGCCAATAAGGGCAAGCCCTCCCCCCACTTCATCATAAAGTATAGCATAAAAAAATGTACTCTTGTAGTGTATCTTTCCAAAACATGAAATTCATGCATTTATATCCTGAATCACAAAAGGGTTAAATTACAAATACATGATTTATTATGTGAACGATATTTTTTTGAATTCTGTGGCTTTCAGAAACCAATACACATTGCCATTCCTGTTTATAATAATATGGATATTTGCTTTTATTATGTCAAGGGTGAAGAAAGGCCGAGTTGTTCGGTATAGTCTCTGCCTTCCAGAAATAAAAGATGCAGACAGTGCCATTTAAAAGTCTCCGATGATAAGTGAACTGGCTATTGACTTAGGAAATGTAATTAGAAGTGGATGATAAATTGCGCACTGTGTTAATGTCTTGCCCTGATGCTACACTAACCTCATTTAAAGTACAGCTTGGATGGTTTGAATAATGAGACCCCAGGGCTGAAAGATTTATAGATGCCTTAAAATGATGTGATAGACTCAATGCAAAAAGTATTTCCGAGGAAAGAAATCTACATGTGTTTAGCAGGTAGCACAAGAGTAGTCTCCTTCTATTATTCACTTGGCCCGTTTTCTGCCTGAGAGACATAATTGGTGTATTCCTTCTAACTTGATTACTTTAAGGATCTTCTAACTGTGGAGGGCTCGTGTTGCCAGTTTTCTAATAAAGTCACTCAGAAAAAGAACATTTTCTCTGCAATTTTATTAAGTTAAAAAATAACCCGAAATCACGAGACTATACATCAAACCAGCTCTTTAACACCATGCTGACTCTCTGTTAATTATTGCTATGAACTTCAGCAACTACTTCTAATGTAAGACACATGTTCCCTGGAAAGTTAATTATACTGTAGTTCATTTCTACTCTACTAGATTAATTGACAAATAGAAAGAGTTGAGAAAATCTTCCTGAGATATTAAGACTTTCCTATGTTCTAAGTCAAAACAGTTCAGACACTATCTTCAGATATTCTATTATTAGCATGAAACAGATAAATATATGTAGTAGATCTTTGCACATATATTCCTTCACCAGATCTAACAATTCTACGTTAAAAATTCATGGATGCCATCTGAACCTTCTCTATTTAACGATTTCATAATGCACTGTGCGCTATGTTGGGAAGTTTAAAGACTATTTCCTCTAAAATACAAAAGAATACCAGAAATTAGAATTCATTTTTCTATTACCAAGTAATCAAGGTATACAGATGCAGCTGAGCTAAACTTGATGGTTAATGCATTCAGTAAAAATTGTCACAAAAATGTTAGCTATCTCTTTCAATGTATTTTAATGGCTTTTGTCACATGACAGCAAGAGATAACAATGTGACATGTGTTATCAGAGTTACCATAGCCAATTTTAGCTTAGATACATCTGTAAATTTCCTAAAGATGGACCAGTTAATTGTAACCTTTATGGTGAATGTGCAAAGTGCTACCCCCACAGGGCCCTATAGCGACCCAGGTTTAGTGGGATGCCTAGTTATATAGTGCTTTACTTGAGTAAACTTGATTCCAGACAATATTCAGGCTTTTCTTACATTACGGCTCTCTCTTAGTTCCAGCAGGCTTTGGCATAAACTGACAGGCAAACTTGATAACTCTGCTTTCTCTCTTTCTCTGCTGGGCTGACAGGCTTGCTTATTAACTCTGCTTTCTTTCTCTCAGCTTTGCTAAACTCTGCTTGAGTCTGGTTACTGGACTTTTGGTCGGTTCTGGTATTCTTGGATTGGGGTGTCTTCGACTGTTATCTCCTTCCTGTTATCTCCAAGTAGCTTGTAGAGCCTGGAGTCCTTGTGCTCTACAAGCTACTTCCCTTTTGTGGCTCCTGCTCCAGATGAAGAACATTTTCCTCTGGCTGCTATATATTTCATCAGGTCGACTATCAAGTTTAAACCGGAATCAATTAGACCTGCAATCCTTCCTCCTGGTAGGAAGCAGGACTAGCCTACTTCTGCCCAAATGGGGGAGAATGGAATGGTAAGTTCCATTCTTTCTAAGGATCTGTCTCTCTCTGTGCCATATACGCTGCCACCTGCTAGTGAACCAGGCATATTACATGAACAAAACAGTTGCATAACAATATTATCAATGCACAATGGTGAATGACCTGGAAATAAATACACAGAATGACATTGGTGTTAGCAATAAAAGACAGTAGCAGAGTGAAATAATAGAAACACCACTCCAAGGTGTTACAAATGTAGGGATAGTCATTCAGATTTCCACAAATATGTAATAGAACTCCAAGGGAAAAGTGTGAGCGAGAGCATAGAAAGAAAATGTCATGCTCTGGTGTGGAGGGTATAGCCACACCAAGCGTAAGAGGGAAGGGAAAAGGACCAAACAAGGGAAATGGTCACCTCCTGCAGGAAACCCTGAAACTAGGCCCTGGCTGACTACCAGTATGAACAGGCCTTAGAGGTAGGAGAGTTCATACACAGAAACCTAATAATACCTGACCCTAGAGAACCCTGCAGCTAGTGACAGGGGAAGGAGTCAACCCGTTCCTCCAAAAGGATGGACAAACAGGAGACTCCAGAAGGCAACAGGGAAAAGTAGGTAAACACAAAAGGGAAAATGACACTTATCTTAAAGGGGTTGTCTCATCTTGCCTAATGGGGGCATATCGCTAGGATATGCCCCCATTGTCTTATAGGTGCGGGTCCCACCGCTGGGACCCGCACCTATATCGAGAACGGGGCCCCGAAAGCGAACGGGGGCGCACTGCGCATGCGCAGCCGCCTCCATTCATTTTCAATGTGGCCGGCGAAGATAGCCGAGCGCTGGCTCGGCTATTTCCGTCGGCTCCATAGAAATGAATAGGAGCGGTGGCCGCGCAAGCGCGGTGCGCTCCCATTCATTTCTATGGGGAGCCGGCTTGGTGGTGGCCGGACCGGAGTCCTCCAGCCACCACCTTGCGGGGCCCCGTTCTCGATATAGGTGCGGGTCCCAACGGTGGGACCCGCACCTATAAGACAATGGGGGCATTAATGCAATATTGCAACAACCGGATCTCAGCTGAGATCCACACCACACACAGCAATGTAAGCAGAAAGTATAAACCGCAAGGGATACTGGGAGAGGAAGGGATAAATAGGGGAAAGACAATCACCACACCCACAACAGCTAAAGGGAAGGGGCGTGGTAAACAGCAACCAAACCAAGAGGAAAACATGTCAAATTATGTCACTTTTGGAAATGTAACCAAACGCCTGCAACCTGATGCAGGGACGTTCATGACAGAATTGACCTTTCAAAGCTATGTTTGTGTCACCAATCTTGTGTCCAGTCGGCAAGTTGCCTCTGCATATACAAGACATGACAAATAGGACTATTACCATGATTCTTTTATTTCTCAAAAAAACTGCCTATAACATTTTTAGGTCCTATTTTTCCAATATGCTCTATCAATAAGCTTATGCACAAAACATGTTTACCCACCATAATGAATAGAAAAGAACATAATCTGCTACCTGTGAGTTATAACTAGAAAATAATTTTATAAGTCTAGAGCCAAGAACAACTCTCCCCTGACTTTTCCCTGACAGATGATGTGAGAGAATTGGCCCCATCCTTTTCTTCTCCAACAAGATAAGCTGCCACCAGAAGTGTCTGGCAGTGACCAATGGACCTATTCACATGGCAGTTTTTAATGGCCAGTGAATAACATCCATCAAAAAATAGGACATGTCCTATTTTTGACCATTTTACAGCCAGACAGACCACACTGAAATCAATGGGACGGTTTTTAACGATCGTTTAGACAAGAGTGCAGCCGTATAATGGCCATTAAAAAACATGTATACTTTCAGGGGTTAAATAATAATAATAATAATAATAATAGCTCATCCACTTGCACACACACTGACACTCACTTTTAAATGCATGCAGCAGGGTCTGGCGTTCCCAGTATAATGACCACGTTGGGAGTGCACGTCTTATCCTGCTACATCCAGTGAACGGCAAATATCCCTGAGTGTGCAAGTGGCTAAGGTGAGTAGGAGGGAATACTGGGAGCCCCTAATTGAGGCGTTCATAATAATAGGGGCAACTGATGGGGTATTTATCATACTGGTGGCGCTATGGGGAAGGGGATTTGATGTCCAGGGGGCACAGAGGATGCTGGATTTCACCCTTTTTTAATTGGGCAAACAGCAATTAAAAGCAGTCAGATGGCCAGAAAATGGCTGAAATAATGGTTGAAAGGTTTTTCATGGCCATTTTCTCTGTCTTGTGAATGCAGCCTAAGGGGCACATACAAGCTGGAAGGAATTATTAGTCAATAAGCTTGTTATAGTAGTAAGTGTTTAAATAAGGTAATATTCACAGAACAAAAAAAGACGTTAAAAACGGCTAAACGGTCCATTTTTAATTTGCCTTTTTTTGCATTGATGCCTTTGCAAGAAACAGCCGTTAAAAAATGATCCACTTTAATTGTAACGGTCTGTCGGTCAGTGAAAACAGACGTTTTCTTTCTTTCTTTCTTTCTTTCTTTTCTCCCCTCTCTCTATATATATACAGTCATGGGCAAAAGTTTTGAGAATGATACAAATATTAATTTTTACAAAGTCTACTGCTTCAGTTTTTATAATGGCAATTTGCATATACTCCAGAATGTTATAAAGAGTGATCAGCTTAACAGCAATTACTTGCAAAGTCAATATTTGTCTAGAAAATGAACTTTATCCCCCAAAACACATTTCAACATCATTGCAGCCCTGCCTTAAAAGGACCAGCTAACATCGTTTCAGTGATTGCTCCATTAACACAGGTGTGGGTGTTGATGAGGACAGGGCTGGAGATCAATCTGTCATGATTAAGTAAGAATGACACCACTGGACACTTTAAAAGGAGGCTGGTGCTTGGCATCATTGTTTCTCTTTTGTTAACCATGGTTATCTCTAAAGAACACGTGCAGTCATCATTGCACTGCACAAAAATGGCCTAACAGGGAAGAGTATCGCAGCTAGAAAGATTGCACCTCAGTCAACAATCTATCGCATCATCAAGAACTTCAAGGAGAGAGGTTCCATTGTTGCCAAAAAGGCTCCAGGGCGCCCAAGAAATACCAGCAAGTGCCAGGACGGTCTCTTAAAAGTGTTTCAGCTGCGGGATCAGGCTACCAGCAGTGCAAAGCTTGCTCAGTAATGGCAGCAGGCAGGTGTGAGTGCATCTGCACGCACTGTGAGGCGGAGACTCTTGGAGCAATGCCTGGTCTCAAGGAGGGCAGCAGAGAAGCCACTTCTCTCCAGAAAAAACATCAGGGACAGACTGATATTCTGCAAAAGGTACAGGGAGTGGACTGCTGAGGACTGGGGAAAAGTCATTTTCTCTGATGAATCCCCTTTTCGATTGTTTGGGACATCTGGAAAACAGCTTATTCGGAGAAGACGAGTTGAGCGCTACCACCAGTCTTGTCTCATGCCAACTGTAAAGCATCCTGAAACCATTCATGTGTGGGGTTGCTTCTCAGCCAAGGGAATCGGCTCTCTCACAGTCTTGCCTAAAAACACAGCCATGAATAAAGAATGGTACCAGAATGTCCTCCGAGAGCAACTTCTCCCAACCGTCCAAGAGCAGTTTGGCAATCAACAATGCCTTTTCCGGCATGATGGAGCACCTTGCCATAAAGCAAAGGTGATAACTAAATGGCTCAGGGAACAAAACATAGAGATTTTGGGTCCATGGCCTGGAAACTCCCCAGATCTTAATCCCATTGAGAACTTGTGGTCAATCATCAAGAGACGGGTGGGCAAACAAAAACCTACAAATTCTGACAAAATGCAAGCATTGATTGTGCAAGAATGGACTGCTATCAGTCAGGATTTGGTCCAGAAGTTGATTGAGAACATGCCAGGGAGAATTGCAGAGGTCCTGAAGAAGAAGGGTCAACACTGCAAATATTGACTTGCTGCATTAACTCATTCTAACTGTCAATATAAGCTTTTGTTACTCATAATATGATTGCAATTATATTTCTGTATGTGATAAAAACATCTGACAAACACACATAAAAACCAGAGGGCAGCAGATCATGTGAAAATATAATATTTGTGTCATTCTCAAAACTTTTGGCCATGACTGTATATATATATATTAGAGATGAGCGAATCTATTCGCCGCTTTGTAGATTCGTATCGAATCTTGGGATTTTTCAGCTGCGTAGCGAATCCGAATATTAGGTGATTCGCTTCGCTTTTGTACGCATTTGCTACGTAGTGTGTCCTATAAATTATACGCTATTCTACGTATAATTTAGTTACTCTATACGCTGTCGCGTACGAATTCAATTCAGCGATGCAGACTTTTCCCTGGTAGTTACTCTCTACGCTGTTGCGTACGAATTCAATTTAGCGATCCAGACTCCTCCCTTGTAGTTCCGCCCCTTTCTCCAGCGCGGGAGGATGACGAGACAACTCAGGAAATTAAGTTGCGCATTTGTGCGCCTCATCCCTTTTTCCCCCTTTTCAGGTTATTTGGGGAGCCCCTTGAAAGAGGGTTTTTAAAGGAACCTTTGCTGCTTTTTTTTTTACCTATGTGGATTACAAATTGCGACTCAGTTTGGGACTCTGCTCCAGTTCTATGACAAGCGTCAAATGAAAAGAGACTTAAACGTGTCCGTGAGCATACTTGGTAGGTGATATTTAAATTTTTATATTATACCTATAATAATGTATTTGCACTTTACCATATATATGTCTCGAATATTCGCTCTGCCTCTGAGGAGTGCACGCCGTGCACGTGCTCATCTCTAATATATATATATATATATATATATATTATATATATATATATATATATATCTCACAAAGATGTAGATAGATAGATATTGTATTAGTCATTTGTTTGAAGGAAAAGCTTTGTAATGTGAGCTTTTCCAGTGACTCAAACCATCAAAAAAGTAAATTAAGTGATTTTTCTATGTTTGTATGTATTTTATTTTTAAGGAGGAACATATTTTAGTTATTAAAAATTAATTCCAGAGCACAGTAAAGTTCATTTTTGCAAAATTGTTCACATTGATGGATACCTTAGAATGTATTTTAAATTACATTGCCTCAGGCTCTAAATAAATTGCATTTTAAGTTGTTTGGATTCTACAGCTTATGGCCTGCTGGCAGAGAAATACCTTCACTATCAATTTTTTAATACAGCATTGTGTCCAACACTTTTCCACCCATAAGATTTTTTCTACATTTTTAATAGGAATTTCACTGCCTAAAATTTTTACAGAACAAAAAGTTGTGTAGATGATTAATATTTATAAGTGAAGTATGTGTTTTCCAAGCACAACTAATTCCAAAATATAAAATAATGTACTATAAAATTCATGTTCTATTACCTACTTACAAAAACCTAACAAATGAAACTGACCAAGTATCTAAATACAGCAAGAAGAAAATTTGGTTAATGAGATCAGCTGCAGATGGCCTTTTCTAGTAAACGAAGGCAAGACATAGCAATTTCTAGCAACTGATGTTTTATTAAAATGGAAAATATTCAGGTACGACCTGCAGTGCAGATTAAAAAAATGTAGGACAAACCTTGTGTTCTCAAGGGTAAATTCAATTATGTACTTAACAGAGTCTATTTTACAAGTGGGAATTGTCAAATATTCCATTTTTTTACTGCTGTACTGTAAATATGACAGCAGAATGCAGGCTGCCACATACAACAGACTTATCTGCTTATGGAGCAGCAGATTGTCACATACAATTACAGTTTATATTTGCTGAATTGTTTATTTTTTTCTTCTTTAATTGAAGCATTCCCTTTTCTAGGGATAAACTCTAGTAACAGAAGTAGCAACAAGGTGGCTCAGTGGTTAGCACTAGTACCTTGCAAAGCAAACATCATAGGTTTAAACCTGACCAAGGACAGCATCATAGTAACATAGTAACATAGTTTATAAGGCCGAAAAAAGACATCTGTCCATCCAGTTCGGCCTGTTATCCTGCAAGTTGATCCAGAGGGAGGCAAAAAAAACACTGTGAGGTAGAAGCCAATTTTCCCCTCTTTAGAGGGAAAAAAAATCCTTCCCGACTCCAATCAGGCAATCAGAATAACTTCCTAGATCAATGACCCCTCTCTAGTAGCTATAAACTGTAATATTATTACTCTCCAGAAATACATCGAGTTGCATGGAGTTTGTATGATCTGCCTGTGTTTGTGTGGGTTTCCTCCCATAATGATAGAGAATCTAGATTGTGAGCTCCTCTGGGGGCAGCAAACTATGAACATGTCTGTAAAGCACTTTGCAAGTAAAATAAATAATTCATAAAAAATTAATTATTACTAG
>ONZH01026727.1:0-99745 GCA_900303285.1 Rhinella marina
GTGTACAGAAGACAACTAGCCTGTGCCCGTGTACAGAGAAGACAACATAGCCTGTCCGTGTACAGAAGACAACTAGCCCTGTACCGTGTACGAACACAACTAGGCCCTGTACCGTGTACCGAACAAACTAGCCCTGTACCGTGTACCCGACACAACTAGCCCTGACCGTGTACCGTAACACAACTAGCCCTGACCAGTGTACCGAACCACAACAGCGCCTGTACCGTGTACCGAACACAACTAGCCCTTTTACCGTGTACCGACACAACTAGCCCCTGTACCGTGTACCCGAACACATACTAGGCCCTGTACCGTGTTACCGAACACAACTAGCCCTGTACGCGTGTACCGAACACAACTAGCCCTGTCCGTGTACCGAACACAACTAGCCCTGACCGTGTACCGGAAGACCAAACTAGCCCTGTAACCGTGTACAGAAGACAACTAGCCCTGTACCGTGTAAAGAAGACAACTAGCCGCTGTACCGTGTACAGAACACAACTAGCCCTGTAGCGTCTACAGAACACAACTAGCCCTGTACCGTAGTACAGAACACACTAGCCCTGTACAGAACACAACTAGCCCTGTACCGGGTACAGAACACAACTAGCCCTGTACAGAATACAACTAGCCCTGTACCGTGTACAGAACACAACTAGCCCTGTACCGTGTACAGAACACAACTAGCCCTGTACCGTGTACAGAACACAACTAGCCCTGTACCGTGTACAGAACACAACTAGCCCTGTACCGTGTACAGAACACAACTAGCCCTGTGCCGTGTACAGAACACAACTAGCCCTGTGCCGTGTACAGAAGACAACTAGCCCTGTGCCGTGTACAGAAGACAACTAGCCCTGTGCCGTGTACAGAAGACAACTAGCCCTGTGCCGTGTACAGAAGACAACTAGCCCTGTACCGTGTACCGAACACAACTAGCCCTGTACCGTGTACCGAACACAACTAGCCCTGTACCGTGTACAGAACACAACTAGCCCTGTACCGTCTACAGAACACATCTAGCCCTGTAGCGTCTACACACCGAAACACAACTAGCCCTGTACAGAACACAACTAGCCCTGTACAGAACACAACTAGCCCTGTACCGTGTACAGAACACAACTAGCCTGTACTGTACAGAAGACAACTAGCCTGTGCCGTGTACAGAACACAACTAGCCCTGTACCGTGTACAGAACACAACTAGCCCTGTGCGTGTACAGAAGACAACTAGCCCTGTGCCGTGTACAGAAGACAACTAGCCCTGTGCATGTACAGAAGACAACTAGCCCTGTGCGTGTACAGAAAGACAACTAGCCCTGTGCCGTGTACAGAGACAACTAGCCCTGTGCCGTGTACAGAAGACAACTAGCCCTGTCCGTGTACAGAAGAACAACTAGCCCTGTGCCGTGTACAGAAGACAACTAGCCTGTGCCGTGTACAGAAGACAACTAGCCCTGTGCCGTGTACAGAAGACAACTAGCCCTGTGCCGTGTACAGAAGACAACTAGCCCTGTACCCGTGTACAGAAGACAACTAGCCCTGTACCGTGTACAGAAGACAACTAGCCCTGTACCGTGTACAGAAGACAACTAGCCTGTACCGTGTACAGAAGACAACTAGCCCTGTACGGTGTACAGAAGGCAACTAGCCCTGTACGGTGTACAGAAGACAACTAGCCCTGTACGGTGTACAGAAGACAACTAGCCCTGTACGGTGTACAGAAGACAACTAGCCCTGTACGGTGTACAGAAGACAACTAGCCCTGTACGGTGTACAGAAGACAACTAGCCCTGTACGGTGTACAGAAGACAACTAGCCCTGTACGGTGTACAGAAGACAACTAGCCCTGTCGGTGTACAGAAGACAACTAGCCCTGTGCCGTGTACAGAAGACAACTAGCCCTGTGCCGTGTACAAGAAGACAACTAGCCCTGTGCCGTGTACAGAAGACAACTAGCCCTGTGCCGTGTACAGAAGACAACTAGCCCTGTGCCGTGTACAGAAGAACAACTAGCCCTGTGCCGTGTACCGAACACAACTAGCCCTGGTGCCGTGTACCAGAAGACAACTAGCCCTGTACCGTGTACAGAAGACAACTAGCCCTGTACCGTGTACAGAAGACAACTAGCCCTGTACCGTGTACAGAAGACAACTAGCCCTGTACCGTGTACAGAAGACAACTAGCCCTGTACCGTGTACAGAAGACAACTAGCCCTGTGCCGTGTACAGAAGACAACTAGCCCTGCGCCGTGTACAGAACACAACTAGCCCTGTAGCGTCTACAGAACACAACTAGCCCTGTGCCGTGTACAGAACACAACTAGCCCTGTGCCGTGTACAGAACACAACTAGCCCTGTGCCGTGTACAGAACACAACTAGCCCTGTGCCGTGTACAGAACACAACTAGCCCTGTGCCGTGTTCAGAACACAACTAGCCCTGTGCCGTGTACAGAACACAACTAGCCCTGTGCTGTGTTCAGAACACAACTAGCCCTGTGCCGTGTTCAGAACACAACTAGCCATGTGACGTGCTATACTTTTGGGCGTGTGATGGATTCGTGTGATAGCATCCATCATAGAAAAAAACTCTGTGTATTCCAGGATGACCGATCCTGGAATAAAGAGATATCAGAACTGTGAGGGAATTCAAAAGTGCCTTATGCAAAATATTGTAAATTAGATTTAAGAAAACAAAGCCAATATATAGGAGAATATGCCACCTACTGTAAATCATAAGAATATTCAGGTGCGGACTGGAAAAAAAGTAAAAGTGACCCCGTTGTTGTAAGTGGGTCCAAACTGACAGAAGGTGGGGTAACACAAGTAGATGGGGTCAATTTATGTTGGCAGGGTCATTAGTACCATAGTGCAGCACAGAATACCACCCCACAGAACCAAATACCACAGTGCAGCACCAAGTACCTCCTCCTTCTCCAATTGTCTCTATTAGGAGTATGGAGCAGGAGGCTTTGGAGATGAGATGCAGGACACAACACCAAGCGTGCCCTACCTTCAGCATGCTGCCTGGACTTCCTCTAATAATGACCCCTATAGTGCCCCCAGTAGTATGTATCCGGCCAGCTGCAATGAGGAGAGCTCGGGTGGCGCTATGGGTATCAGCACACCTGAAAATTCCCTGTAAGGTCTATGGCCAGTCCTCCCCTGAGAATATTAGAGGTCACCCTGGAAAGCATGAGGCTGCAGGTCTTGACACTCTAAGGCAGCGGTAGAGAACCTATTGCATGGGTGCCAGAGGCGGTACTCATAGCCCTCACTGTGGGCACTCACACCCTGGAAAAAGTGTATGGTGTACCAATATGTCTTAGACTTTTCTTGCCATTCATGAGTGCAGGACGCACTATGAACAACACAGGCAGTGAATGTAGGCAGGCGATTATAGCTAAATGATAAAATACCGTATTTTTCGCTTAATAAGACGCACTTTTTTTCACACAAAAGTAGGGGGAAAATTGCTGTGCGTCTTATAAAGTGAATACAAGTGAGTGCTTCCATCATGGAAGCGCTCACTTGTATGTATCAGGTGCCAGGACCCCTATAGTGCGCGCACTATGACCTGATGCTGCACGCAGTCAGGTGACAGTGCAGCACCGGCCTTAGAAGACAGATGAGCGCCGGACCCGGAGCGGAGCCATGGCGCAGGAGAGGTAAAGAGAGGTTTTTATTTTATCCTTATGGGGCTGGGTGGGCTGATCTGAGGTCTGATGGGGGCACAGTCAGGTAATATTGGGGCTGATGAGCTGATCTGAAGTCTGATGGGGGTAGAGGGGGCTGATCTGAGGTCTGATGGGGCAGAGTTGGCTGATATTGGGGGCACAGTGGGGTGATATGGGGGCTGATTTGAGGTATGATGGGGCACATTGGGCTGATATGGGGGCTGATGGGCTGATCTGAGGTCTGATGGGGTTCTGACATGGAGGGCTGATGGGGTTCTGACATGGAGGGCTGATGGGTTTCTGACATGGAGGGCTGATATGGGGATCTGATTTGATGTCCTGAAATTTATGGGGGGTCTGATATGAGGTGTGATGAAAAATATTTTTTTTCTTATTTTCCTACTCTAAAATCTGGGGTGCGTCTTATCATCAGGTGCGTCTTATAAAGAGAAAAATACGGTACATGGAAGATATACTATACTGGACTGTAGTATTCAGGATAAATTGCCACGTTTGCACTTTGCGATAAATATGTGGGTTTTGGGTTGCAGTTTGGGCACTCGGTCTCTAAAAGTTTCACCATCGCTGCTCTAAGGGGACTTCTAATGATCTTAATTCAGATTAAGGTTATTTCTTATAATACACACTTCAGCTGCTACAAAACCTCTTTTCTGAGGAGGGAGCAGAAGCTTCATGTCAGCCTCTGGGCCTCAGCCTACCGGGAAACCTCCCTGTAGGGTCTATGGCCAATCTGCCCCTGCATGCCACTGTCATGTAACATCTCTGTTCTGTGCCAGGAGGGAGAGAAATGATCTGTCAATGGCTTCTGATGGGAGAGAGATGATATAAGAGCAACCTTATACATTTATTACTTAGAGACACCATAGAAATTGCACATTCATGGACCTAAGACTACAAACGTCTGTGTCCCTGATAAACCAGGAAGAATTAATAGTCATTGATTAGATATAACATTACATTTTTAGTCACACGTCCAGACGTTGTCCCACAGCCTGTGTGTAATAATGATCTCATCTACTCCTTGATAGATAACGTGCGCCATTATCAGAGCGTTGATGAAATATGATTAATAAAAAAGGCACACAGCTGTCAGACGCCTTAAGACAATTTATCATACCTGCCTGTATAAAACAAGATGTGTGCAGTGCCATGAAAGAGTATTTGCACCCCTTCCTGATTTTTTTCTACTCTTGCATAACATGCGATACAATTGATTCAAATCTGCAAAAAAATAAAATAAAAATGATAACGTCATTCCATTACTAGACACAGGGCAGGCAAGAGACGAATTCTTTTTAGGTTTTGCATCAATTTGTGTGTTTTTTCTTTTTTTTTTTTTTTCTTTTTAGCATCAACCTAATTGTGATGTCCTGTGAAAACACGGCCAGCGACTTCTCATTGAACAGGCTACTGGAGAACGTCTTCAGCGCCATGGTATGTATGTCATCAGTAGGCATTTTGAAATTTACAGCTTGCTTCATAGATCTTGCTATCCCACCACTCACCACATCACAGGTTACACTACAGCTCCGCTAGGACAGGACTGATTTGGAGCTTCTGCATGTAAACATACATGTTACATACACTGACCTCAATGCAATCAGTGATTTTGAAAACTGTGAGGAATTGAAATATAAAGTATTAAAGTTACAGTGATCAAAGGGGTTGTCCCACTTGGCTGTCCATATGTGTCGTACGGCCGTATAGATGTTGTAGAAAGTCTTCTCTCTCTTGAAAGTTTCAAGACAGAGCAGAGCATTAGAACACTGCATTCTGTCACTCTGTTATTCCTCCTGCAAATGTATACATACAGTGCCTTGCGAAAGTATTCGGCCCCGTGGAACTTTTCAACCTTTTGCCACATTTCAGGCTTCAAACAAAAGGATATAACATTTTAAATTTTGGGTGAAGAATCAACAACAAGTGGGTCACAATTGTGAAGTGGAACGAAATTTATTGGATCATTTAAACTTTTTTGTAATAATAAAACTGAAAAGTTGGGTGTGCAAAATTATTCGGCCCATTTCCTTTCAGTTCAGAAAACTCACTCCAGAAGTTCATTGAGGATCTCTGAATGATCCAATGTTGTCCTAAATGACTGATGAAGATAAATAGAATCCACCTGTGTGTAATCAAGTCTCCGTATAAATGTACCTGCTCTGTGATAGACTCAGGGTTCTGCATCATGAAGACCAAGGAACACACCAGGCAGGTCCGTGATACTGTTGTGGAGAAGTTTAAAGCCGGATGTAGATACCAAAAGATTTCCCAAGCTTTAAACATCCCAAGGAGCACTGTGCAAGCGATCATATTGAAATGGAAGGAGTATCAGACCACTGCAAATCTACCAAGACCCGGCCGTCCCTCTAAACTTTTATCTCAAACAAGGAGAAGACTGATTAGAGATGCAGCCAAGAGGCCCATGATCACTCTGGATGAACTGCAGAGATCTACAGATGAGGTGGGAGAGTCTGTCCATAGGACAACAATCAGTCCAACACTTCACAAATGTGGCCTTTATGGAAGAGTGGCAAGAAGAAAGCCATTTCTCAAAGATTTCCATAAAAAGTCTCGTTTACAGTTTGCCACAAGCCACCTGGGAGACACACCAAACATGTGGAAGAAGGTGCTCTGGTCAGATGAAACCAAAATCCAACTTTTTGGAAACAATGCAAAACGATATGTTTGGTGTAAAAGCAACACAGCTCATCACCCTGAACACACTATCCCCACTGTCAAACATGGTGATGGCAGCATCATGGTTTGGGCTTGCTTTTCATCAGCAGGGACAGGGAAGATGGTTAAAATTGATGGGAAGATGGATGGAGCCAAATACAGGACCATTCTGGATGAAAACCTGTTGGAGTCTGCAAAAGATCTGAGACTAGGACGGAGATTTATCTTCCAACAAGACAATGATCCCAAACATAAAGCAAAATCTACAATGGAATAGTTCACAAATAAACGTATCCAGGTCTTAGAATGGCCAAGTCAAAGTCCAGACCTGAATCCAATTGAGAATATGTGGAAAGAGCTGAAAACTGCTGTTCACAAACGCTCTCCATCCAACCTCAAAGAGCTCGAGCTGTTTTGCAAGGAAGAATGGGCAAGAATTTCAGTCTCTAGATGTGCAAAACTGATAGAGACATACCCCAAGCGACTTGCAGCTGTAGTCGCAGCAAAAGGTGGCGCAACAAAGTATTAATGCAAGGGGGCCGAATAATTTTGCACGCCCCACTTTTCAGTTTTATTATTACAAAAAAAGCTTAAATGATCCAATAAATTTCGTTCCACTTCACAATTGTGACCCACTTGTTGTAAAAAATGTAAAATGTTATATCTTTTTGTTTGAAGCCTGAAATGTGGCAAAAGGTTGAAAAGTTCCAGGGGGCCGAATACTTTTGCAAGGCACTGTACATTGATGGCTGGATGCTACTGTTCTGTGTCTCGCACTTTCAGCACTGATTAGACAGAATTTGTGTATAGGAACATGCCCATTTTGCTAGATGGTGCAGGGCCTGAGGGGGTGGTGCATGACACAAGGATTCTGTCCTTCAAGACCTTTGAATTCCTGTGTCATGCACCTCCACCTCCCATGCCTTGTTGTTCAGAAGTTGTGAAAAATTTTAGGAACACATATATTAACGCTGCTCTTAGTAAAGCCCTGCACTGGTGGATCCACTGCAGTTATGTAGAGACCCCGGCCTCTCCATAACGTCGGCGCATCCACCACCGCCTGCACTGGCTTCCGAGCTGTCTTACATTCAGACCATTTTCTATGCCTAAAACAGGAGTAGAAAATGGTAAATGAGACGGGTCTGAAGGCCCTTCCCTTTACGCGCCCACGCCAACTTTTTTAGACCGGCGCAACAATCTGCGCCAGAAATATGAATAAAATATGTGTATTTCTGTTTAATAAAAGACCCCCTTAGTGTACTGTACAGTAAAACATATGTAATGTCACTACCGCCTTAACCTTCTCAGTCAATAATTTTCCACAATTCCATTGTTGTTCTGTACATGGGAACTTAAAGGGTTGTCTCACTTCAGTAAGTGGCATTTATCATGTAGAGAAAGATAATACAATGCACTTACTAATGTATTGTGATTGTCCATATTGCTTCCTTTTCTGGCTGGATTCATTTTTCCATCACATTATACACTGCTCATTTCCAAGGTTACGACCACCCTGCAATCCATCAGTGGTGGTCATGCACAATATAGGAAAAACTGCCGGCCTCTCTGGTGGCCGGGACCATGTGAGTGCACATAGTCTGGTGGTTTTTCTATAGTGTACAAGCACGACCACCACTGCTGGATTGCAGGGTGGTCATTACCATGGAAACAAGCAATGTATAATGTGATGGAAAAATGAATCTAGCCAGCAAAGGAAGCAATATGGATAATAAAAACACATTAGTAAGTGCATTGTATTAACTTCCTCTACATAATAAATGCCATTTGCTGAAGTGACAGAACCCCTTTAACTGCTATCCAACCATAGTTTTTCACTCTAATTAAAAGCCATTTGTGTACTTTGCACTCATTTTATCAGCCTGCACTAGGCCTTGGTATCATCATTTTACTAGAATGTGTCATACATCTTTCCCCCACCATTTGTACTCCTTTACCACCGCCCTGAATACAGCTAAACAGCAGACTAGGTGGAGAGGTTTGCAACAGCTCTTGGGTAAGGCAGCTGTAAAACCTCTAAAAAGCTTGTAAATGTGAATTCTTACTCCATAAAATACAGAAGACTTTTACACAGAGAAGAAGTTATTGTTTTTGCTAGCAATAATGTTTGTCCATATTACTGCTGTAGGTTCTTGTGATTGGCTTGGACGACCTCGTAAATATAAAAAACGTGGAACGTTTGAAGAAGGACCTAAGGGTAAGTTGTATAGAATGGCCATGTTATGAACTGGTGGGCGAGACATTGATGACTTTCAGCAATTTGATGGTGTATCTGACTTCTGAACACTAGCACAACATGGCATTGGTGTTAGGAAAGCACTGTGCCACTTTGCCACCCTATCAGTTCTGCTTTCCCTGGAGGGTGACAGACAATAATGGACGGGCTAAGAATCAAAGCAGAAGTTTTCGCAGGGAATATGAGTGCAGGCGCTGTAGTGACTGCACCAAAAGTATTAACAATCCCCTAATGCAGTGTTATCTAAGCCACTTGTTTAAGCTATAGTTCCCTGCAAACTATAGCCTAAAAAGTAAAGTGGCTTATGCAGATTTGGCTAAAAGATTTTCCGTGCTGTTTTGGGAGTCTTTCCTTGCCAGAATGTGGCTAAAATTGTCCTGCAATTTGGGATTCAAATATTAATGGTGCTCTAGGGTAGTGGAGAGTTTTGGTAATCCCTGAAAGATCAATGTATGCTTCTTGTCTAGATTAGCTTAATGGCTCCTTCCTTAGTAGAATTGCTGTTTTTTTTCCTGTTCGTGTGTATACAGATATAGCTGTCAGTCACTGTACACAGGGGAGGTGTTATCAGTGATTGATAGTATTCTCTGGTTAATTGTACATACAGAGCTGTCAGTCACTGATAGCTGTACACGGAGGAGGTGCTATCAGTGATGACCTCTGTGTAAGTGTGTATACAGAGATAGCTGTCAGTCACTGATAGCTGTACATGGGGGAGGTGTTATCAGTAATTGATAGCATTCTCTGTGTAAGTGTGTATACATAGATATCTGTCAGTCACTGATAGCTGTATACAGGGGAGGTGTTATCAGTGATTGATAGCATTCCCTGTGTAAGTGTGTATACAGAGATAACTGTCAGTCACTTATAGCTGTACACAGGGAAGGTGTTATCAGTGATTGATAGTATTCTCTGGTTAATTGTACATACAGAGCTGTCAGTCACTGATAGCTGTACACGGAGGAGGTGTTATCAGTGATGACCTCTGTGTAAGTGTGTATACAGAGATAGCTGTCAGTCACTGATAGCTGTACACAGGGGAGGTGTTATCAGTGATTGATAGCATTTTCTGTGTAAGAGATAACTTTCAGTCACTGATGGCTGTACACAGGGGAAGAAATGTCAGTGATTAATAGTATTCTCTGTGTAAGTGCGTCTACAGAGATAGCTGTCAGTCACTGATAGCTGTACATGGGGGAGGTGTTATCAGTAATTGATAGCATTCTCTGTGTAAGTGTGTATACATAGATAGCTGTCAGTCACTGATAGCTGTACACAGGGGAGGTGTTATCAGTGATTGATAGTATTCTCTGGTTAATTGTACATACAGAGCTGTCAGTCACTGATAGCTGTACACAGGGGAGCTGTTATCAGTGATTGATAGTATTCTCTGTGTAAGTGTGTATATAGATATAGCTGTCAGTCACTGATAGCTGTATACAGGGGAGGTGTTATCAGTAATTGATAGCATTCTCTGTGTAAGTGTGTATACATAGATAGCTGTCAGTCACTGATAGCTGTACACAGGGGAGCTGTTATCAGTGATTGATAGTATTCTCTGTGTAAGTGTGTATACATAGATAGCTGTCAGTCACTGATAACTGTACACAGGGGAGGTGTTATCAGTGATTGATAGTATTCTCTGGGTAATTGTACATACAGAGCTGTAAGGCTGTTTTCACTAGCCTTAGTACAGATCCGTACTGAATAATACAACCTTGTGGATCCGTAATTCCGGATCCGGTTGTATTATCTTTAGCATCGGATCCGGAATTACTTCTATTGAAAGTCAATGGAGGACGGATCCGTTTACAAGTGTGTCCACACAAAACGGATCCGTCCCCATTGACTTGCATTGGGGTCATTCCGGATCCGTTTAGGTGCGGATCACTAGTACGGAGAGCAAACCGCAGCATGTTGCGGTTTGCTCTCCGTTCTGAGGACAGAACGGAATGCTTCTAGGAGTATTCCGTTGTCTTCAGTTTAGTTTTGTTCCCATTGACAATGAATGGGGGCAAAACTGAAGCGTTTTATTCCGGTATTGAGCCCCTATGACGGAACTCAATAAAGAAACGCTAGTGTGAAAGTAGCCTAAGTCACTGATAGCTGTACACAGGGGAGGTGTTATCAGTGATTGATAGCATTTTCTGTGTAAGAGATAACTTTCAGTCACTGATGGCTGTACACAGGGGAAGAAATGTCAGTGATTAATAGTATTCTCTGTGTAAGTGCGTCTACAGAGATAGCTGTCAGTCACTGATAGTTGTACACGGGGGAGGTGTTATCAGTGATTGATAGTATTCTTTGTGGAAGTGTGTATACAGAGATACAGTGGGGAAAAAAGTATTTAGTCAGCCACCAATTGTGCAAGTTATCCCACTTAAAAAGATGAGAGAGGCCTGTAATTGACATCATAGGTAGACATCAGCTATGAGAGACAAAATGAGAAAACAAATCCAGAAAATCACATTGTCTGATTTTAAAGAATTTATTTTCAAATTATGGTGGAAAATAAATAGGTGTAGGTGTGTATAGAGAGATAGCTGTAAGACACTGATAGTTGTACACAGGGGAGGTGTTATCAGTGATTGATAGTATTCTCTGGTTAATTGTACATACAGAGCTGTCAGTCACTGATATCTGTACACGGAGGAGGTGTTATCAGTGATGACCTCTGTGTAAGTGTATATACATAGATAGCTGTCAGTCACTGATATCTGTACACAGGGGAGGTGTTATTAGTGATTGATAGCATTCTCTGTGTAAGTGTGTATACAGAGATAGCTGTCAGTCACTGATAACTGTACACAGGGGAGGTGTTATTAGTGATTGATAGCATTCTCTGTGTAAGTGTGTATACAGAGATAGCTGTCAGTCACTGATAGCTGTACACATGGTAGCAGAGTTTTTAATGTATAAACTACTAAATCCTTTCCCACAAGATTATACAAAATCTGCTCAGCTCCTTCTGCTCCATAACATATGGCAGATTGCACTGCGTTTTGTGGTGATAGGTCCTTTTTAAAGAGGTTGTCCAAGATTTTACAATTGATGGTCTATCCTGAGTACAATCCGTCACCATCTGATAGGGGGTCTAACACCCTCCACCCCCACCAATCAGCTGTTCCCATATATGTCATATGAGAGATAACTACTACACGGTGATGGAGCTGTGTGGTTACAATGTTCCTACAGACCAGCCTATCTACAGCGGGATGACGAACCACCGCTAATCAGATTGTGATGGCCCATTCTGAGGGTAGTGGATCCGCTTATAAAATCTTGAACAACTCCTTTAATGGGTTAAAAAAAGAGGCAGCTCAGTTATGGAGGCATTATTTGTTCCAGCGGGGGCTGTATAGCTGTTTGCTACCTAGAAAGATTTAGAAACCGGTCATACAACATATTTTACATCTACCAAATATTGTCAGTGAGTCTATTTTCCATGTGGCTTGACCAAACCAGTTTTTCTCCATCCTGTGCTTTGCATAGAACGTGTATTGTTTCTGAGGAATAGGCTTATTGTTTATTTAATAAGGGTGACTGATCAGTGTACAGAGTATGGGGCGGAGAAGACATTGCTTTTGTGTTTTATCTCTATGGCACACTATGTGCCTTGCTTTCCAGCTGACATAGCCATATCCCGGCTGCCCTCCCTCACCCATGGAATGGCGTTTTCCAATATTTTCTTTTGCCATCAGTATACTCATTGGGAAAAGGGACAAACATGGAAAAATACTGAAACATTTTGTATAAAGAGAAGTATTTCAGTGAATATACCGTACCTTCCGTTGGCGTTCTTCTCCTTCCATTATTTTAGATAATAACATGCAGAGTTGCTGGAAAAAGAAAATTCGCCAGTTTTTCCTTGCACTTCTTTGGCACACGATAAGCTAATGGATACCATATAATAATGGCTTCAGATCAGTAACCTGTAGTCTATGGGTGAGTTAACATCACGTTTTATGCCTCCATGTTAGAAAAAAAAGGATACGAAAACACAGCACACCACGTTCTTGTATCCTGCACAGTCAAGTAGAAAAACCTACACAATGATAAAAAAAATATATATATACTTTTTTTTTACAATGGAACTCTATGGTGAACGGATGCCACTCTATGGCACTAGTCTGAGTGAGGCATCTGTTTAACGTATAAGTTTTTTGTGTACGTTAAACGGATGGGAAAAACGTGATGTCAACCCAGCCTATATGGTATTTTACATGGGCAGTGGGTAATAATATAAGATCAGGGAATCATTTATATAGCCTTTAACTTTTTCACCAGGACAATTTTTACACTTTGGAATTATAAAATAAAGAAAAAAAAAATTACATTCTCATACTCACATGTTTTTATCTGCCATGTTGTCAATAGATATTCTGATTAAGTGCGATTATAGGTGCTACTACTTGTCTGCATACTTGTTTAGTAGAAGAAAAAAGACTCTCCCATAATGTGGGGGTGAGGCCACTTTCACACTTGCGTTTTTGCCTCATCCGGCAGGGATCAGCAAAAATGCTTCCTTTTGTGATAATACAACCGTCTGCATCCGTTATGAACGGATCCGGTTGTGTTATGTCTAACTGGCCATGACGGATCCGTCACTAAAACCATTGTAAGTCAATGGGGGACGGATCAGTTTTCTATTGTGCTCCGCATCCTATGACGGATAGAAAAAGTTGCGGTTTTCTGTACGGTATTGGAACGCAACCATGTTCTGTACCCTGAATATTGCACCTAGTGTTATGTATTCTATAAATCCTGGCAGATAAAAGGTTAAAGTGATTCAAAAAAGGGATTAGAAACAACACCCTGAAACACCCCCTGAACACGTACGTGAAACATAAAAGTGCATCTCAATAAATTAGAATATTATCAAAAAGTTTTTTTTTTTCAGTATTTCAGTTCAAAAAGTGAAACACATATATTATATAGTCATTACAAACAGAGTGAACTTTTTCAAGTGTTTATTTTTGTTAATGTTGATGATTATGGCTTACAGCCAAGCCCTTAGGCTAGTTTCACACTAGCGTTTATATATTCCGGTAGTGAGTTCCGTCATAGGGGCTCAATACCGGAATAAAACGCTTCAGTTTTGTCCCCATTCATTGTCAATGGGGACAAAACTGAACTGAAGACAACGGAATGCTCCTGAAAGCATTCCGTTCAGTCTTCAGACCGGAGAGCAAACCGCAACATGTTGCGGTTTGCTCTCCGTACTAGTTATCCGCACCTAAACGGATCCAGAATGACCCCCAATGCAAGTCAATGGGGACGGATCCGTTTGGTGTGGACACACTTGTAAACGGATCCGTCCTCCATTGACTTTCAATAGAGGTTATTCCGGATCCGTTTAAAAGCTAATACAACCGGATCCGGAATTACGGATCCACAAGGTTGTATTACTCAGTACGGATCCGGCGGGTCCCTTCACCCGCCAGATCCGTGCTAACGCTAGTGTGGAAGTAGCCTTCTGGTTCAGTAGGCGACACAATCATGGGGAAGACTGCTGACTTGACAGATGGCCAGAAGGCTGTCATTGACACACTCCACAAGGAGGGTAAGCCACAAAAGGTGATTGCTAAAGAAGCTGGCTGTTCACAGAATGCTGTATCAAAGCATATTAATAGAAAGTTGAGTGGAAGAAAAAAGGGTGGTAGAAAAAGGTGCACAAGCAACAGGGAGAACACAGCCTTGATAGGATTGTTAAGAAAAGGCCTTTCCTAAATTTGGGGGAGATTCACAAGGAGTGGACTGCTGCTGGAGTCAGTGCTTCAAGAGCCACCACACACAGACGTATCCAGGACATGGGCTACAAGTGTCGCATTCCATGTGTCAAGCCACTCATGACCAATAGACAACGCCAGAAGCGTCTTACCTGGGCCAAGGAGAAAAAGAATTGGACTGTTGCTCAGTGGTCAAAGGTGTTGTTCTCAGATGAAAGTAAATTTTGCATTTCATTTGGAAATCAAGGTCCCAGAGTCTGGAGGAAGAGTGGAGAGGCACTCAATCCAAGCTGCTTGAGGTTTAGTGTGAAGTTTCCACAATCAGTGATGGTTTGGGGAGCCATGACATCTGCTGGTGTAGGTCCAGTGTCTTTTATCAAGACCAAAGTCAGTGCAGCCGTCTACCAAGAAATTTTAGAGCACTTCATGCTTCCCTCTGCCGACAAGCTTTTTGTAGATGGAATTTTTATTTTTCAGCAGGACTTGGCACCTGTCCACAATGCCAAAAGTACCAATATCTGGTTTAATAACCCCAGTATCACTGTGCTTGATTGGCCAGCAAACTCGCCTGACCTTAATGCCATAGAGAATCTATGGGGTATTGTCAAGGGGAAGATGAGAGACACCAGACCCAACAATGCAGATGAGCTGAAGGCTGCTATAAAAGCAACCTGGTCTTCCATAACACCTCTGCAGTGCCACAGACTGATCGCCTCCATGCCACGCCACATTGATGCAGTCATTCATGCAAAAGGAGCCCCAACCAAGTATTGAGTGCATTTACTGTACATGCTCTTCATTTGGTCAACATTTCTACGTTTAAAAAAAAAAAGACAGTTAGGCCCCATTCACACGACCGTATGTATTCCGTGTCCGTATAAAAACCGGTCCGCAAATTGCGGAGCCGCAAAAACAACGGATGGCATCCGTGTGCATTCCGTATTTTGCGGAACGGAACAGCTGGCCCCTAATAGAACAGTACTATTCTTGTCCGCATTTTTTGCGGGCCAATAGAAATGAATGGGTCCGTATTTTTCATGTGAAAAATGCAGATCGGAGCCCGCAAAAACAACGTTGGTGTGAAAGAGGCCTTAGTCTGATATAATATTCTAATTTTCTGAGATAATGACTTTTGGGTTTTCCTTGGCTGTAAGCCATAATCATCCACATTAACAGAAATTAACACTTGAAAACGTTCACTCTGTTTGTAGTGACTCTATATAATATATGTGTTTCACTTTTTGAATTGAATTACTAAAAAAAAACAAAAACTTTTTGATGATATTCTAATTTATTGAGATGCACTTTTACTTACCATCACTTCTGACCATGCTCTCGGCTTTGTCACTTTATCTACTGGTCTTAGGTAATTTTGACAAGAATGGTAGACATTCCTTTGTTTTTTGTTCCTTTATTCCCCAGGCATGCTACAAGTTGATTGACGGCTTCTTAACAGAATCCGAGAAGATAGCCGACCTGACGCAATGTGTGGATTGCATTATTGCTCACGATGTGGCCATTCTTCAGGTTAGTACCCTTGCCTGTATGATCTCAGCACTGGCCATTATGGAGGACCTGCCACCCCTCCTGACGTGTCTGATTTAGTAACTACTTGAAGTAACAATTCTGGAGCATCTATTCTTATGACTGTGTGCTATGCCATTACTTTATTATTCCTGTTAGATGTTATGACTGAATTAGTAGCAGTTCGCAATGAAGGTCCGAATGGGTGTTACCAGTTGGAGGCGTGCTGCTGCACAGTCTGCCACTATCCAATTCATGCTGTAAGACTGTGCAAGGACACAGACCCAAATGGTAACACCCATCTGGACCTTCATTTCAAACAACTCATTCATAACTTCTAGCAGTAATAATAATAAAGGTACAACAAACAGTCTTAAGTCCAGATGCTCCAGAATTTGTATTACAAGGGGAATACAAGTAGTTACTCAAACGAACACGTCAAGAGAGGTGACAAGTCCTGTTTAAGTGCTGGGTCTGAAGGGGTTAAGATAAAAAATGGCACTATTTTTACAAGACTTGAGGCTAATTCACAAAATGATGCCTCTGGGTATATAGTGCTATGTAAATGCCACCACCAAAATCTCCTTCAGTTCCTGTCCTGTAGTAAATCCAGTGTACCCATCATCTGACTGGCACTGACTGAATGGCAGCATTGTGCATCCTTTGTGAGTGAAGTTGCTGTTTGCAGTAAAGAAGCCTTGTGCCCCACTGATAAGTAATGGAGGTCAGAGGCTGGATAAGTTTGTCGCGGGTGAATGTGCTGCTTTCTGCTTCAGCCCTGCACCTGCCATTACCTGTTCCATATGTGAACACATTTTCTACCATGACTTTTCACTAGGATAATGTCCCTAGTCTATATGGCTAGGACTGCAGCCTGGTAACATGGTGCATTTTAGGGATAATCTGTCTTTCTTGGGGCAGGGAAGGGGATATTTAGTTCCACAAATGTGTCAGTGCAGTGACATACAGCTCCATGAGGTGCAATGAAATCTCAACCCTGGGATCATCTACATACAGTAACTTATTAATATGCAGGGTGACAGGTACAAATAGGGCGTACAGATTTCTACATCACCCTGAATGAAAGGCCTATTCTAAGCTGACCCAGATTTAAAAAACATCACGTTCTAGCCATCTAGGTCATCAGTAGATTTCTCCAGTTTATCGACAGTGATCTGATCTGTTCAGAGAGAGAGGAAAGATCCGGAAGCAATTCCCTCGTCTTTCATGGTATCAGTATACGGTAATCTAAGTAGGTCTTGCTGTCTGGAATCCATTACTAATCCTGAAGGCTTTGGTCATTTTTTTATACTATTTACAATATCAAGATAAAAACTGGATACAAAAAAAGATTTAAAAAAAATGCATATAAAAATACAGTATAAACACTTATTAGACCCAGATAGGTGGAGGGTATGGCTAAATGTAGATACACAGAGACTATTAGGGTTAAATTACCCACTTATCCAAACATAGTAGACCTGAAAAAAATGTGGAAGTGTAACAATAAAACTTTCAACCTGTCAACTAAGACCTGAGTGTATTTAAAAAAGGTGATCCTTCAAAGTGTAGCATAAACCAGTCATTAGTAGTACTGTCGCCGCCAGCAGTAGTGACCTGACATTGCTACTTGCTTCACTGAAAAATTCCCTGCCTAAGGGTCATATTGGGTATCAGCCCAGATCCCCAACCCAGGCTCTATCTGCTGTGTAATGAGACATGGCTGGATGATAGCTATGACTGGGTGGTTAAAGAGATATAAAACTCCGGAGAAAGAAAGTAATTTCTTGTGTTGCTTTATTTCAATTTTAGCGGCACAAAATGCGTGACGTTTCGGCCCCTCATGGCCTTTTTCAAACTGTGATCAAAACAATTATAAGGTATACATTAGTGGTACAATAATAAAAGTAAGAAACAGAAAACAAAAAGCAAAAAACATAAAAGGTATATTTCATAATTTATATAGAATGTCATTCTACATGTATCCATGGGTCTTGGACGATCAGTTATAGATGGTTGTCTATTATAGCACCGGTACAACAACGGTGTATACTCCATTATTTATCACCTTGTGGAGTAGAGAATCACAATCCTTGGACATGAATCTGGCTATATAATCAAGGATAAGTCACCACCTGAGTATATATCTAATCTATGAGAATAAAGCCCTCTGACTTGTACGGGCTCACTTACCTAATGCCGCCGAGGATGAGGATGGAGAGAAATATAGGTAGAAGGAGGCGCTTGCAGACCGGCTGCAATGAAGATAAGGCGCTGTGAAGAAGTGGAGCAGAGGCCAGAGACCTCGGCCTTAAAAGGAGCCTCTGCTCCACTTCTTCACAGCGCCTTATCTTCATTGCAGCCGGTCTGCAAGTGCCTCCTTCTACCGTTGTTGTACCGGTGCTATAATAGACAACCATCTATAACTGATCGTCCAAGACCCATGGATACATGTAGAATGACATTCTATATAAATTATGAAATATACCTTTTTTGTTTTTTGCTTTTCGTTTTCTGTTTCTTACTTTTATTATTGTACCACTAATGTATACCTTATAATTGTTTTGATCACAGTTTGAAAAAGGCCATGAGGGGCCGAAACGTCACGCATTTTGTGCCGCTAAAATTGAAATAAAGCAACACAAGAAATTACTTTCTTTCTCCGGAGTTTTATATCTCTTGACAACAGGGGTGGGAACCCTACTCCGGTATCTACAAGAGGCAGAGTGCGACAAGGCTCTCACATGGGTGGTTAAAGAAGAACTCCCGCAAAAAATTTTATTCCATGTCCTGCTAGAAATGTACATGATGTAATCTGTAGTGAATGTCATTTTCTTACCAGTGTCTGAATTTTTGAGTTATATCATCCTGATGTTTCTCATCTGTGTCATGTGACTAGGAATTAGACCCACCAACTCACACAGCATCTTATGTGTGGACAGGAAGTCTAATTCTCTATGTATTTCTATGGGAGCCTCACTTTCAGTCTCATAGGAATGAATAGAGCAGTAACTGGCTTCCTGTCTTGGGTCAGTTGGAGGTCAGGGAGTTGGTCACATGACACAGTTACAATAAGAAGAGAGGGGATAACTCAGAAATGCAGTCTCTGATAAGAAGATTGCATTCACTATAGATTACATCATGCACCTTTCTAACAGGTCAGAGAATAAAAATGTTTGCGGGAGTTCTTCTTTAACTTACAGGGTTACAGTCGGTTTAGAAAGGATTGTAAAAACCGGAGAGGGGGAGGGGTCTGCCTTTATGTAAAGTCCTGTCTAAAGCCCACACTCCGGGAAGATATAAGTGAGGGACATGAACATGTGGAGTCACTGTGGGTAGAAATACATGGAGCCAAAAACAATAATATTCCACATAACATCTACTACTATACGAGATAGATGAGGTGGAAAATCATGAGGTCATTATTATGAGGGACTTCAACTACCCAGATATAGATTGGGAAGCTGAACCTGTAGATCTTGTAAAGGAAACAGGTTCTTGACAATAACCAAAGCTAAGAGAGAGGTCATTAGGCTCTCCAACTGGGACAATGCCCTCAAAAATATAAAATGGGATATTTTTAAAAGTATCTTAAACTCTAATTGTGAGAGTTACATTTAATAACTAATTAAAGGGGTTCTCCGAGCTTGTAATATTGATGGCCTATCCTCAGGATAGATCATAAATATTTGATCGGCGGGGGTCAGCTGTATGACGAGACGGCTCTCTTCCTACTGCTGCTGCTTTTTTATATTGATGACCAATCCTGAGGATATGTCATCAAAATTAAAAGCCCGGAGAACCCACTTAAAGAGGACCTTTCACCACTCCTGACATGCCTGTTTTAATAGCTTCATGCATTCCCCATGTAATAACAATTCTGAAGCATCTATTCTTATGTCTCTATGTTGTGCCATTCCTTTATTATTTGCACTAGAAGTTGTGAATGAATTGCCATTTGCCTCTAGTAAAGGAACAGAGGGGAGGTGACCAGTTGGGGGTGTGTACCTGCACAGACTCACTCTATCCAATCAGTGCTGCCATGTTCAGACTGTGCAGGGACACCCCCCCAACTGGTTACCTCCCCTCTGTTCCTTTACTGAAGACAAATAGCAATTCACATATAACTTCTAGTGCAAATAATAAAGGAATGGCACAACATACAGACATAAGAATAGATGTTCCAGAATTGTTATTACATGGGGAATGCATGAAGCTATTAAAACAGTAATGTCAGGAACGGTGAAAGGTCCTCTTTAATATATACTTAATACATTGGCCTCGGAATACAATATTTTCAACGTATAATGGCCTTTTCATCAGTAGCAGTATCTTGTCTAAGAAAATTGCCAAACTGCATCATGTCAGTGGCCTAACAGTTGGAGGAATACGAAATGAAGTCTGTCCATCCATTCCAAAGCCAAGAGGTGGACGTCCAGGCAAAGTCGGCTCATCACAAGGTCTATCAGTTCAGGTGTGACAAACAGTTTAGTCCAATTTATGCATGAGATAGCCTAGATGATTGTCTATAAAATGATGGTAGTCTCACATTTGAATCTGTAGTGGATGGTGAAATAGGGAGCCTGAAAGTCAAAAGTTCAAAACATTGTTACCCTTTTGCTCGTCAGTGTATGTATGTATATATATATATTCTATATAATATGACTCCCTAACGTGACCTTCTAATGTAACATCCTAACAGCTATTCTAAGTTGTGTATCTGTATATACTAATCTATATACAGTACCTTGCGAAAGTATTCGGCCCCCTGGAACTTTTCAACCTTTTGCCACATTTCAGGCTTCAAACAAAAAGATAGAACATTTTACATTTTTGGTGAAGAATCAACAACAAGTGGGTCACAATTTGAAGTGGAACGAAATTTATTGGATCATTTAAGCTTTTTTTGTAATAATAAAACTGAAAAGTGGGGCGTGCAAAATTATTCGGCCCCATGGCATTAATACTTTGTTGCGCCACCTTTTGCTGCGATTACAGCTGCAAGTCGCTTGGGGTATGTCTCTATCAGTTTTGCACATCTAGAGACTGAAATTCTTGCCCATTCTTCCTTGCAAAACAGCTCGATCTCTTTGAGGTTGGATGGAGAGCGTTTGTGAACAGCAGTTTTCAGCTCTTTCCACATATTCTCAATTGGATTCAGGTCTGGACTTTGACTTGGCCATTCTAAGACCTGGATACGTTTATTTTTGAACCATTCCATTGTAGATTTTGCTTTATGTTTGGGATCATTGTCTTGTTGGAAGATAAATCTCCGTCCTAGTCTCAGGTCTTTTGCAGACTCCAACAGGTTTTCATCCAGAATGGTCCTGTATTTGGCTCCATCCTTCTTCCCATCAATTTTAACCATCTTCCCTGTCCCTGCTGATGAAAAGCAGGCCCAAACCATGATGCTGCCACCTCCATGTTTGACAGTGGGGATGGTGTGTTCAGGGTGATGAGCTGTGTTGCTTTTACGCCAAACAGTTTTGCATTGTTTCCAAAAAGTTTGATTTTGGTTTCATCTGACCAGAGCACCTTCTTCCACATGTTTGGTGTGTCTCCCAGGTGGCTTGTGGCAAACTGTAAACGAGACTTTTTATGGATATCTTTGAGAAATGGCTTTCTTCTTGCCACTCTTCCATAAAGGCCAGATTTGTGAAGTGTTCGACTGATTGTTGTCCCATGGACAGACTCTCCCACCTCAGCTGTAGATCTCTGCAGTTCATCCAGAGTGATCATGGGCCTCTGGGCTGCATCTCTGATCAGTCTTCTCCTTGTTTGAGATGAAAGTTTAGAGGGACGGCCGGGTCTTGGTGGATTTGCAGTGGTCTGATACTCCTTCCATTTCAATATGATCGCTTGCACAGTGCTCCTTGGGATGTTTAAAGCTTGAGAAATCTTTTGGTATCCAAATCCGGCTTTAACCCCTTCCCGACCAGCGCCGTAGAGCTATGGCGCGGCGGTGACCCGGTCCCCGGGCGTAATCGCCAGGGAACCGGGTTATGATGGCTGCACTGCCCTGCAGGCAGCCATCTTACCTAAGGGCAGGGGGCGGTATTTCCATCCCCTTGCATCTCCGGTGGCTGCGATTGGCCGTTTTCCATAGACCGGCCCATCGCAGCTCCAGTAAGTAACCAGAGCTGCAGGGGGACCGAGGGGGGTCATCTGAAGGTGACCTGAGGTCGTTCCTGAGGTCAGGCAGGGGACTCCTGTGTTTTGGGTCCCCTGCCAGCTGCACAGGAAGGGGCAGAACCTTCCTGCATGCAGCCATTCTAGCTGGTGACTGCAAGCAGAGAGGTACTGTCCTTTTCTGTGCTGCTGTTGACTTGCTGGGACTTGTGGTGCACCACCACTGCTATCTGCCTTTTTGCTGTTGAAAAGAAGAAGAAAAGAAGAAGTAGTTTTTTTTTTTACAGAATCCTTTTTTTTTTTTATTCTAATTCAAAACCGTAAAAAACACCTTCACATGTAAAAACACTACAAACACACCCCTCACACTAAATAAAGTTTTACATGTTTCACACATCACACCCCAATAAAATAAAAATGTCCCAATCATCCCAACGAGTGTACTTGGCAGAAGAGGCATACGCCACTTTCCTCTACCCCCTCATCATCATCATCCGCTGATGAGGGACCCTCTAGGAGGTGCCCCAGAACGACCGCTGAGGCAGCCCCCCAGAGTGACCCCACATGGACCCCACCCCCTGAGAATTATCAGCCCCAAATTCCAGAGTTTGTGGGACACTCTGGAATTCAAATTGACTGCACGGGCTTCACAGAAATTGATTTTTTCAAAATCTTTTTCAGTGATGATTTAGTAAATTTTATTGTGGCTCAAACTAATTTATACGCCCATCAGTTCATTACCCAGAACCCCACGTCACAATACGCAAGACCCCTTGGTTGGACCCCAGTAACAGCAGCAGAAATAAAAATCTTCTGGGGGCTTGTGCTGCACATGGGGCTTATTAAAAAAACAGAAATGAGACAGTATTGGAGTGCGGATGTCTTGTACCACAATCCAGTATTCAGTGCCACTATGGTCTGGTATCGATTTGAGTCGATACTGAAATTTTTGCATTATAATGATAATGCACAGTGTCCTCCCCAAAGTGACCTGACATTTGATCGGCTTTTCAAAATTAGGCCCATCCTTGACCACTTCGGCACCAAGTTTTTCTGAAGTGTACACCCCAGATGAAAATATCTGGATAGATGAGTCCCTGGTGCATTTCAAGGGGAGGGTACAATTCCGCCAGTACCTGCCCAGCAAGCGGGCAAGGTATGGCATAAAAATGTACAAGCTCTGTGAGAGTAGGTCTGGGTACACCTATAGGTTCCGGGTCTATGAAGGGAGGGACACCAGGAATGCCCCTCTGGCCTAGGAGTTAGTGGGAAACTAGTGTGGGAGTTGCTGCACCTACTGCTGGATAAGGGTTACCACCTCTACGTGGATAACTATTATACCAGCTTACCCCTCTTCATGTCCCTAAGTGCCAGGCGTACTGTGGCTTGCGGCACAGTACGCAAAAATCAGAGAGGCCTCCCTAGATCCCTGGTAGGGCAACCACTGCGAACGGGTGAAAGTAGGGCTCTCCTCCATGAAAACACGATGGTGGTTAAGTACAAGGACAAGATTCACCCCAACACCAGCTCCCCTGCCGCAGTACGTGGTACCACTGTCCTCAAACCGGACTGCATCCTGGCCTACAACAGGCACATGGGAGGAGTTGATCTTTCAGATCACGTTCTGAAGCCCTACAGTGCCACACGAAAAACAAAAGTGTGGTACAAAAAACTAGCCGTACACCTTGTGCAGACGGCAATGTACAATGCGTACGTGCTATTTAAATCTGCGGGACACACAGGAACTTTCCTACGCTTTCAAGAAGTAGTCATCAAGGCCCTAATTTTTCCTAACCAAGCAGAAGAGGCCCCCAGTACTTCTGCAAGTTACGGTGCCCGAGTTGTACCAGGACAGCACTTCCCTGGTGAAGTCCCCCAAACAGCGAGTAAGGCAAGGACCCAAAAACGATGCAGGGTGTGTTCAAAAAGGGGGATTAGGAAGGACACTATACACCACTGCGAAACCTGCCCTGAAAAACCTGACCTGTGCATCAAGGATTGCTTCAGAATCTACCACTCATCCATGGATTAGTTTCATCCTTGATGTACCCTGAAATTTTTTCACTTTCTACCTCAGATTTAGGGCTTATTCAGACGGCCGTATGCTATCCGCAAAAATACGGATCCGTTTTTTTGCGGATTAGATGCTGCCACATTCACTTCTATGGGGCCCTTTTTTCCCCTTCCACAGCTCCGCAAAAACACTGAAACATGTCCTATACTTGTCAGTGAAAATCAGGACGTGCCCTCATTGAAGTCTATGGGTCCGCAAAAATATGGAAAGCAATCCGTTTTTTTGCGGACATGCTAAACTGTCCCCCAAAAAACGGATCCGTATTTTTGCGGACAGCATACGGCTGTCTGAATGAACCCACTTTTCACCATCACTACATATTCATTTCTGTGAGACACCAGTTAGGTCAAAAGTACCCTTTCTGCCACTTAAAATGTTCGTACGGGGGTGCTCTTTCCAAAATGGGGTCACTTCTTGGGGTTTTCAGTTGCTGGGGACCTCAGGAAATTTTTAAACGCGACATGGCAATTAAAAAACCATGTCTGTTAATTCTGGCCTGCAAAATCCATATTTTGCAGTTTGCATCTGGAGGCCTGCTGTGCGCCCATACAGCGGGCTACAAGCACATATGGGGTGTTGCTATAATGGGGAGAAAATGGGGAACGCATGATGGGGTGCATTTTCTCCTTTAACCCCTTGTGAATGTGAAAAATTGGGGTCTGCTAGTAATTTTTCATTTTCACAAATGTGTGTTTTTAAAATGCTTTTACAAGTGTTTCTGCCTTCTGTGAGATACCAGTTCGCTAAAAAGTGCCCTTTCTACCACTTAAAATGTTCGTACAGGGGTGCTCTTTCCAAAATGGGGTCACTTCTTGGGGGTTTTTTTTAGTTGCTGGGGACCTCAGGAAATTTTTAAACGTGACATGGCAATTAAAAAACCATGTCTATTAATTCTGGCCTGCAAAATGCACATTTTGCAGCTTGCTTGCTGTGCGCCAAAACAACGAGCTACAAGCACATATTGGGTGTTTCCTGAATGGGGAGAAAATGGGGAACATATACTGGGGTGCATTTTCTCCTTTAACCCCTTGTGACTGTGAAAAATTGGGGTCTGCTAGTAATTTTTCATTTTCACATTTGTGTGCTTTCAAATGCTTTGACAAGTGTTTCTGGCATCTGTGAGACACACCCTTGTTTTCGGAAAAGTACCCTTTCTACCACTTAAAATGTTCGTATGGGGGTGCTCTTTCCAAAATGGGGTCACTTCTTGTGGTTTTTAATTTCTGGGGACCTCAGGAAAATTTTAAATGTGGCTCTCACCACTGTATACGGTGCTTGGTCTCACTCGGGTTAATAAGGAGCTACAAAAAGTTTTTTTTATCCATCTCATTGAGAAGTATTATTTTTGGTAAATCTCTAAACCTTCCCTCTGAACTCAGAAATAGATACTTTAAAAGTTTGGAGAAAAAGTACAATTTCTGTTCCCACTTTCCCTTTATTTCATCCAGGCTTTCTATAGTAGGAGAACATCCGGCTCTGGTTGAATTGATTCCAACTCGAGTAGTAGAAGAATGGCAGAACCAGGGTTTGATGGTCTGTGGACGCCTGTAGATTTCAATAAGACTTTTTCCAAACAAAACTCACCATTTCACAAATATATCACATAATACATTATACTTACATGGACCCAAGGATTCTAAACAGGACATGTTTTAGTAGATAGGGAAAAAATGGAGATAACTACTCATGTAACCAAAAATAAAATCTCGAAGACTAAATACAGAAAGGGTGGAATCTAGTGTATGCAGCATTTAAATCGGAATTTCTGAAAGAAATGTATTAGAAAATGGCTTACAGGATCTAAAGAGCATTTGATATCAAATTTAAGAGTTCTGACACCCCTGAAAACTACTGTACAGAGGTACTGAGAATAGCGTAATTAATCCACGCAACAGATGTCCAAAGTGCATACTATTAGGTGCAGGCCTGTGGTCATATCCAGCCATGAAGTACTATATCTAATCTACTTCAGGTCGTTCTGGGAGTATCTATCATACCAAATCCATCCATATCTGTGGTCCTTGATGGGCTGGATAGGCAATGTTTAAAGAGGACTTGTCACCACAAAATGCAATGCAATCTGAAAGCACTGTGTTATAAAGCAGGAGGAGCTGAGCAGATTGATATCATTTTATGGGAAAAGATTCAGTAAAACTTGTAATTTATACATTTATATCTCTGCATTTTCACTGATAGGTATTTACAGGTATTCAAGGTTTATGTTGGCATCATTTTGGTAACGTTATTTTATTTTTTTAGGACATTAGAAGGTTTAGAATTTTACAAGCAATTTTTAAAATTTTCAAGAAAATTTCCCAAATCAATTTTTTATAGACCAATTCAGTTCTGAAGTCACGCGTGACTTCGTGAAGAGCCCATATATTCTAATACTGTACGGAGACGAATTTCTGTACAGTATTATTCTGAAGTTTTGAATGAAGCGACTTCAGATTAAGCATCCGAAGCTCACTACGCTCAACTCTAAGTAAAAGCTAGAGATTGTCTCGCAAAAAATTAGCTCTCACACAACTTCATAAACATACAGTGCCTTGAAAAAGTATTCACACCCTTTGAACATTTCCACATTTTTTCACATTACACCCAAAAACATGTATTTTATTGGGATTTTAGGTGATCAGCATCTACAATTTCCAGAATGCTTCATTCACTTTGTGAGAGTTAGAAGAACAGCTGAGCATGTTTGCATGCTGAGAGTTGTAGTTTCACAGCAGCTGGAGTGCCGAAGTTTGATAAATCTCCCCGTTTATTTGTAATTCTTCAGTTTTTTTTTTTGCGCACATGAAAAACACATCAAAAGTGATAGCATCCACGTGAAATAAAAATGAACCACTGAATGCAATCGCAGACAAAACTGACTGCACTTGCATGCAAAACCATTAGTTTTTTCCTGAACAGAGGCGGACATAATGCACATTGTGTGAAAGGGGCCATAAGGCTCTATGTTGTGCCATTCCTATATGATTTCTACTAGAAGTTATGAATGAATTGCCAGCAGTCTGCAGTAAGGGTACAGAGGGTCTCACTGTATCCAGTCAGTGCTGCCATTGTCAGACTGTGCACCCCCAACTGGTTAACACCCCTGTGTACCCTTACCGCAAAATCCTTAAATCAATAGTAGAAGCAACCACAATGAACTTTATGTATTATCAGAGAGAAAGTTAATATGCCTTATCAGAGAGAAATGTCTAGTTCTCATGCTATTAGCTGTTTACCTCATCCCCTCTTTGCTAATTGCTTTTCCATTTGCAATATGCATTGAATCCATCTCTATACAGACCATCTCACAAAGGGATCCTATTACACAAAACAAGTCTATGGAGAGGGGAGGGGGAAAGAGTGAGCAGGAGCATCAGTGAGATGGGACTCAAGGAGAGACACTAAAGAGACTGCACAGCTACACAGGAAATTTATATCTCAGCACAAGTGTTAAATTTACAACTATATTGGTCAGTACTTCTCTGTAATATCCATTATGTTTCTGGTACTGCTCCTGAAGAGAAGGTTAGGAATCAGATTCTCCTCTACTTTCTGTGTGCATTAGATGGCTGCAAATTAAAAATTGGGGTTAGTCAGCATATCCCAATGTGCATGTGCACGTCGCCATGGCTGAAAGCACAAAAGCAAAAACAAACACAAATAACAAAGTAAATACAATAATACCATACTCACTATAGATAATGTACTAATGCTACGTTATAAGGGCTCATGCACACGAACATGTGCCATCTGTGCCATGCATCGGGGACTGCAATTTGCGGTCCCCAATGCACATGCACCGTCTGTGTGTCCGGTGCTGATGGATGCAGACCCATTCAACTTGAATGGGTCCACAATACGTCCACCCCACAAAAAAGTAGAGCATGTTCTATTTTTTTCGGTGCAGATGTGAGATTCTTGGGAAATAGATTTTGTACAAAATTATGTGTGCCTGCCCGCCAACGACAAGGTGATCTCTTTAGGGCAGGCACCTACACTAAATACTATCACCTCTGGTGCCATACTGGCCTCTATTAAATTCAGGGAATGCAGCCCACACTATATTATACCTCTTCTGATGCCACAATGGCCTCTGTTAAATTCAGGGAATGCAGGTTCCACGTGCATGCTGTGTCCACGCTATATTGTACCTCTTCTGGTGCCACAATGGCTTCCATTAAATTCGGGGAATGCAGACTACAGCTTTATAGTTGCACAATTTAAAATCAGCCTATGAGACAGACAGGTTAGTTAGGACTGCAAAGAAAAAAATGGAGGTTAGTCAGCACATCCCAATGCACAGATGCACGTCGCCATGACTGGAAGCACAAAAACAAACGCAAAGCAACAGCACTCTGCAAACACAAATAGCAAAGTAAATACAATTGTGCCATACTCACTATAGATAATGTACTAGTGCTAATGCTACGTTATAAATTTAAGATTCTTGGCAAATACATTTTGTACCAAATTATTTGTGCTTTTCCGCCAACGACAAGGCAATCTCTTTAAGACTGGAACCTGTCCTTCATTGACAAACAGGCACAAATACTTTGTACAAACGGTATTTGCCAAGAATCTCACATTTATAACATAGTATTAGCACTAGTACATTTTCTATATTGAGTATTTACTTTTACAATATGATTATAATTGACGATTGACCTTCACCTTCCTGCAATTACCGAAATACGAGGCTTTAAATGTCTAAGTAAGCACATACAAAGTGTTCTCAGAGATCCCCAGCTCCACTGATTCCTAGAAAGCTCTTGTAGTTCTTTGAAACCAGTTCTTAGCTTATCTGTGGTTTGATTAGATTTTTCACAGCATTCTAACTGAACATTAAGAAATCATTTTATCTTCTTCTTATCTTCTGTACTGTTTCATCGTAACAGGAATGTCTTGATGGTTTCACCCGAGCTTCAGAAAGTGATTTTGGCTGCCTTATGGCTGCAGGAAAAGTGGTCGCAGCCACGGAAAAGTGGTGGAGACTGGCATCTCAAGATGTGATGCTTCTGTGCTGGTTGGTAGCCTCCTTGTCTCCTCATTCATCTCGGGATTACCCTGTCTACCTGCCTCAAGGAAGCCCTACAGTGAGTTGTCCTTTGAAAAATGTTAGGCAAGTGTGACTGAAGTGCTCTAGGCCTCCAGGCCACATGAAAAAGAAAATGGATTGTGTGCTGTATAATTATATGGTCTTATATTCAATACTGAAAGCCCCAAGGGAAATATGTAAGTGTCACTGACACGTGCATGCAACTAGGATCCTCTAGTAGGTTAATTTCACAGATAGAAGCAATAGATGCACCCTGTTATTAGTGTCACATCACCTCTTGATGTACAAGTAGCCAGAGCAGTTTTGGCAGCACAACAGGGAGCTACAGATTATTTGGCAAGTAAATTCAATGTAGGGCTTCAGCAAACGATTATTTTAGTAATCAAGTAATCTATTGATTAATCCAACGATTAATCGAGTACTCTAATAAGTAATAACTAATTAAAAGAACGTTTACCTTTATAAAGTGATCAGACCCCCCCCCCCAGTCCTATATACCATTAGTTAACCCCGTGCCATCAGTCCTATATGCCATAAGTTACCCCCAGTGCCATCAGCTCCCCTATGCCATTGGGCCCCGTGCCACCAGCTTGCCCCCATTGCCATCAGATGCCTCCAGGTGCCCTCCAGTGCCAACATATTGCCCCCCAGTGCCACAAGCTTGCCCCCCAGTGCCACCAGCTCCCCCCCCCCAGTGCCAACAGCTTGCCCCCACTACCATCAGGTGCCTCCAGGTGCCACCAGCTTGCCCACCAGTGCCGACAGCTTGCCCACCAGTGCCTCCAAGTGCCACTAGTGCCACCAGTTTTCCCCCAGTGCCACCAGTTTTCCCCCAGTGCCTTAAGGTGCCCCCCCCCCATTGTCATTAGGTGCTTCCAGGTGCCCCCCAGTGCCACCAGCTTGTCCCAGGTGCCCCCCAGTGCCACCAACTTGCCCACCAGTGCCTTCAGTGCCACCAGCTTGCCCCCCAGTGCCTTCATGTGCCCCTCCCCCTATTGTCACCAGGTGCCCCCCAGTGCTACCAGCTTGTCCACCAGTGCCTTCAGGTGCCACCAGCTTGCCCCCCAGTGCCTCCGGTGTGCCCCCCAGTGCCACCAGCTTGCCCCCCAGTGCCTTCAGTTGCACCCCAGTGCCTCCAGGTGCTTCCATTTCCTCCAGGTGCCCCCCCCCAGCGCCACCAGCTTGCCCACAAGTGCCACCAGTTTTCCCCCCAGTACCCCCAGTGCCTCCTGCTTGCCCTCCCAGTGCCTCCAGTTTGCCCCCCCCATTGCCATCAGGTGCCCCCCAGTGCCACCAGCTTGCCCCCAGTGCCTCCAGCTTACCCCCCAGTGCCTCTAGCTTGCCCCCAGTGCCCCCCATTGCCATCAGGTGCCTCCAGGTGCCCCCTAGTACCAACAGCTTGCCCCCCATTGCCATCAGGTGCCCCCAGCTTGCCCTCCCAGTGCCTCCAGCTTGCCCCCCAGTGCCACCCAATACCGCCAGCTTGCCCCCAGATGCCCTCCATTGCCTTCAGGTGCCCCGTTGCCATCAGTTCTCCCCCCCCCGCCATCAGTTCTCCCCCCCCCCTTGATATCAGCCCCCCCTTTGCCATCAGTTCTCCCCCCCCCCTTCCCATCAGTTCAGTCCACACCCCACACCCCTCCTTTACCATCAGTTTTTCCCAGCAGCATTTAAGAACTAATACTTTCATGTCCTGTAGAAGCGCTTTCATGCACACGGCAGCTCTTCCATGGTCCTGCGCTGCACTGTGTTCCTGACGTACACACTGCGTCAGGTCTATGATGCAGTGTGACATCGGGTCAAAGTTCAGCGTGGGACCATGGAAGAGCTGTGGCGTGTACGGAGGCGCTTCTACAGGACATGAAAGTATTAGTTCTTAACTGCTGCTGGCCGACAGAGACCACAGAGCGGGAGTAATAGAAAGCGCTTTACTCCTGCTCTGTGGTCACGTGACACAAACGAATCCTCGATGCAGAAAATTTGCATCAAGGATATTTTTGTGTCAATTTCATCGATTAGATCGATGAATCATTTCAGACCTAATTCAACGCTATTTCTGATCGGTGTAGATGTAATGGAGGTTCCTAGCAAACAGAACCCATGACGCCAGTGTAAAAGGTGTCACATATGTATATATCTTGTGACTGCCTCCATATTGCAAAAAGAGGCAACAAGCGTGCATTGTTTACATGGAAAGCAGCACATCTTGATTTTTTTTTATTTTGGAGACGCATACACAAATATTTTTTTGTCCATAATTTGTGCTTAACATTTTTATGTTTTGGCATTTTGTAATGATTTTAATAGTTCGCCTGGTATTTTTCAGGTTCCTCACAGACTGCTCACCTTTCAGCTGGTTCCTGGAGTGGATGTGTGTCTACTTTGTGGCCCTAGTCCTTCTTTACACAAGGTGGAGTCAGAGGTAATGGAGAGCAATTTACGCATTTACTGAGTGCTGCTCCCCCTTCATTCTCAGGATAGATTGGTGTTCCAAAGATCAAAGCTGACTGACCACACATACAGTGCCTTGAAAAAGTGTTCAAACCCTTGAACTTTTCCACATTACACCCACAAACTTAAACTTATTTTATTGGGATTTTTATGTGATGGCTACACAAAGTAGAAAGTATGGGTAATGTGAAAAGAAAATGATACGTGGTTTTTAAAATTTGTTATAAATAAAAATCTGGAAATTGTGGCGTGCATTTGTATTCAGCCCCCCTGATTCAATACTGTCACTGGAGTTACAGCTGCAAGTCTTTTGGGGTATGTCTATACCAGCTTTCTACATCTAGAGGCTGAAATGTTTCCCCATTCTTCTTAAATAGCTCAGGCTACTGGATGGAGAGCGTCTGTAAACAGCAATTTTCAAGTCTTGTCTCAGATTCTCAATGGGAATTAGCTCTAGACTATGACTGGCCGTTCTAACACATGAATATGCTTTGATCTAAACCATTCCATTGTAGATCTGGCTATATGTTTAGGGTCGTTGTCCTGCTGGAAGGTGAACCTCAGACACAGTCTCAAGTCTTTTGCAGCCTCTACCAGGTTTTCCTCCAGGCTTGCCCATTATTTAGCTCCATCTTCCCATCATCTCTGACATCTTTCCTGTCCCTGCTGAAGAAAAGAATCCCCACAGCACAATGCTGCCATCCCCATGTTTCACAGTGGGGATGGTGTGTTCAGGGTGACGTGCAGTGTTTTCCACCACACATAGCGTTTTGCATTTAGGCCAAAAAGTTCAACTTTGGTCTCATCTGTCCAAAGCAGCTTCTTCCACATGTTTGCTGTGTCCTCTACATGTCTTGTGGCAAACTGCAAATGGCTCTTCTTATGGCTTGCTTTCCAAAAAAGGCTTTCTTCTTGCCCTCTTTCACAAAGGCCAGATTTTTGGAGTACACGACTAACAGTTGTCCTGTGGACTGATTCTCCCACCTGAGCCGTGGATTTCTGCGGCTCCTCCAGAGTTACCGATGGTCCTTTTGGCTGCTTCTATAATTAAAGCTTTTATAATTAATGCTCTCCTTGCCTGGGCTGTCATTTTAGGTGGACAGCCATGTCTTGGTAGAATTGCAGTTGTGCCATACTCCTTTCATTTTCGGATGATGGATTGAACAGTGCTCTGTGAGAAGTTCAGAGCTTGGGATATTTTTTATAATCTAATCCTGCTTTACACTTCTCCACAACTTTATCCCTGACCTGTCTGGTTTGTTCCTTGGTTTTCATGATGCTGTTTGATCAATAATGTTCACTAACAAACCTCTGAGTCCTTCACAAAACAGTTATACTGAGAATATGTACATTACACACAGGTGGATTTATTAATTAGGTGACTTCTGAAGGCAATTGGTTACTGGATATTATTTAGGGGTATCAGAGTACAGGGGTGATGAATACAAATGCATGCCACACTTTTCGGATTTTTATTTAAAATTTTAGAAAACCATGTATCATTTTCTTTTCACATACCTGCTTCTTTTTGTTGGTCTATCACATAAAATCCCAATAAAATACATTTAAAATTCGCTGCTGGCCGCATAGCCGGATGTTTTGATCCGTGTGACAGGGAGATGCAGTGGTGGCCTTGCAGGGACCAGGAGCAACGCGGGTGCCGGGGGGTAAGTATAATCTATATGAGGGGCCCGGGAATTGGGGAGCATGTTTTAGACTTTGGATAACCCCTTTAAGTTTATGGGTGTAACGTGAAAAAATGTGGAAAAACTGAAGAGGTATAAATACTTAATCAAAGCACAGTAACTAACTGAATTTATGTTACATGGGGAATGCAAGTAGTTTCTAAAACAAACTTTTCAGGAGAGGTAACAGGTCCTCTTTAAAGGGGATGTCTCATCTCAGGCCAGGGTGGCCAAACTTCCTTTTAAATTTTTCTGGACAACTTAGCCAAAAATCACGGACAGCCTAAAATTTTTACGGACATACACCCCCCGCCTCTTTTTAGAGATCACGCCCCCCATTCCACGCCCTCAAAATTGCCCTCAAAGTGTCTCCAGTAGTGATAAAAAAACACCCATAAGGCCCCTCTATGGTCTTCCCAGTAGTTATCATGGTCCCATATAGTGCCCCCAGTAATTTTAATGCACCCAGTAACTTAAATGCTCCCCTATAGTGCCCCGAGCAGCTTAAAGGGGTTGTCTAGACCCTAATATTTATGACCTATAGGTCATCAATATCTGATGGGCGGAGGTCCGATACCCGGCATCCCCGCCGATCAGCTGTTTGAAGAGTAGGCGACGCACCTTATGAGCGATGCTTCTTGTACATTACACCGCACTTTGTCTTGTAAGTGTGGCGTAATACAGACACCCTCTCCATTCAAGTGAGCAATTACACTACACTGCCGCTCTATTGGAGACGACACGCTGCCTACTTGTCTCACAGTTGATCTGTGGAGGTCCTGGGTGTTGGACCTCCACCGATCAGATATTGATGATCTATCCTGAGGATGGGTCATCAATATTAGAGGCTGGATAACCCCTTTAAATGCTCCCCTGTAGTGGCCAGCGCAGCTTAAACAGCCCCCTTTAGCACCCCCAGCACCATTTAAAGAAATGGTCCTCTTTGGTTTCCCAGTAGTTTAAATGGCCCACTATAGTGCCCCCAGTAGTTTAAATGGCCCCTATAGTGCCCCAGTAGTTTAAATACCACCCATAATGCCCCCAGTAGTTTAAGTATCCCCCATAGTGCCTCCCAGTAGTTTAAACCCACACCCCATAGTGCCCCCAGTAGATTAAATAACCCCCATAGTGCCCCATAGTTTAAATTATTCCCTATAGGGCCCCCAGTCCTGTCACACATCACATATGGCCATAGATGCAACTCAGGCTGGACTGTCCGTAAATCTATGGATGGTTGGCAACCCTGTCTCAGGCAATGGGGACATATCACTAGGCTATGCCCCTATTGTCTGATAGGTCTGGGTTCCACAGCTGAGACCCGAACCAATATCGATAACAGAGCCGCGAAAGTGGTGGAGGCCACACTGCGCATGTGCAGCCATCCTCCATTCATTTCTTTGGAGACGCCAAAAAGAGCACTGGCCTGGCTATTTCCATCGGGCCCATAGAAGTGAATGGGAGCGGTGGCTGGTCATGCCCGGTGCGCTCCCATTCACTTCTAGGGAGAGAGTGCTTGGTGGTGGCCGGACCGGAGTCCTCCAGCCACTACTTTGCATGGCTCTGTTCTCGATATGGGTGCGGGTCCTAGCGGTGAGACTCGCACCTATAAGACAATGGGAGCATATCCCTGTGATATACTCCCATTGTTTGACATGAGACTACACCTTTAGGTAACCCTGTGGAGGGAGTTTTACCAGACACACTGCCGCTCTTGTCTGTGGTTTGTGTCTCTTATTTAATGGTAGTTTTATGTGTCTATTTACTTGGATTAGTCTGGTTTCAGTACAAGACCCAAGACATGAATGAGGGGGACACTGTGTCTGCTACAGTGCAGAATGGTAGAAAGCTGTGCCAACAATGTGATGTACTGGATCCCTGGCAGCAGTACTAACATACAGCATGAGTTGTACAATGATGAAGCACTAATTTACCATGTACCTTCTTGGTATAAATAAAGCACGCTGCACCCAAATTCCTGTGACATTGTTTTGCTTGGCATGTATATTGGCACCTTAAACATTTATTGACTATTTCCTTATTGCAGGTTTAAAGGTTTTAATCCTCATTTACATTTTCATCTGATAACTGCATTACTCACTTTGTGCGTCTTCTCCTCTGCGTGATAAAAATATCACACCTGAGTTTATCTTACTACAAGTGCAAACAGCTAAACACTTTAGATAACACAGTACAGCCTTTACTACGTCATCGAGGAACCAAGACCACCGCTAATCAGTTGAACTCTATCTCATCAACTGCACTGTTTTCTTGAGTGAAGGTGATAGGTGACAATGCACCTGAATGGGGCTGAGCCGCTCCTAGGCCACGTGACACATGAACGTGCCGTCACTTGGTCTAAGAAAAGCTGATAGAAGGCTGTGGCTCTCACAGGAGCGCCGCTGCCTTCTCAAATAGCTGATCGTGGGTGTCCCAGGTGTCAGACCCCCACCAATCAGACACTGATGACCTATCCAGAGGACTCCTCAGTAGTAAATTCTCAGAAAACCCCTTTAAGTTTTGTCTGAAGCATGTTAAATGCATGCTCTATCAGACTGAGATATGGTGATTGAATAATGCAGAATATTCCACTTCTTTACCTTAAACTCCTGGGTTGCTTTCGCAGTATGTTTTGGGTCATTGTCTATTCGTACTGTGAAGTGCTGTCCAATCAACCTTGCCACATTTGGTTGAATCTGAGCAGAAGGTATATCTCTGTACACTTCAGAATTCATCCAGTTGCTTCTGTCTTCAGTCACATCATCAATAAACACTAGTGACCCAGCTAATCTGGCCTTTATATATTTGAGGTTGATGAATAGTTTGCACCTTGTGGTGCACCTCTGTGTTTGCTCTCATTAAGTCTTGTTATGGTAGACCTAGATACTGATATACCTACTTCCTGGAGAGTGATCTTCACTTGGGTGGATGTTGTGTAGGGGTTTTTCTTCACCACGGAAAGGGCTCTGCTATCATCCAACACTGTTGTCTTCTGTGGATGTCCAGGCCTTTTTGAGTTCCTGAGCTCACCAGTGAGTTCTTTTTTTTAACAGAATGTACCAAACTGTTGATTTGCCATTTGTGATAATTGTCCAATTCCTTTGGCCCATTGAAAAAAGAGGCAGCGACATATTAAAGAGCTGTAATTCCAAAACCCCTTCTCCAGTTAGGATGTGAATCCCCTCAACTTAAAGCTGAGAGTCTGCACTTTAAGCCTAAAGTACAATGCATGAACAATATACGGTGCTTATATGAATAAATGCCTATGACTCTCATAATGAATTTTATTGGAAAGCTGTCCAGCTCTACTGCTACATTAAATCCGTGCTGGGTTGGTCATGTTACTGTTAAATTGTGAAAAAGTCCTCACACGAAGGAAAAGGGCAGGTGGCCATGCACATTAGATGAACATGCAGAATCTACTGATTTTGGTGGGACTGACCAACTATGTAATGTGTATTGAGAACAGCCGATGTCATGGGAAAAAATCAGACATGTTTCAACATTCCCATCCTTTGTTCTCATGGGAGATTAACCATCGGAGGTGTCTGATAGGGGATTATCCCCATCTCCAAACTGAGAACATAAGCCAAGTGTACATGTTTATGGGGTAGTTGGGAGTTTTTTCAAATTCTTGACAATCCCTTTATACATACTCATAAAATTCCAATTCACCAACTCCTCTAATTATGTTTTTTTATAATTAATTGTCCTTTTTACCCCTCGTAGTGGGGTTTTGGATTTTAGAAGGGGTGAATAGAGTAAGAGATAGTGGTACCTAGCGTAGAAACCTAGAAGTAGAATGGCAGCAGAAGAAGACCACATTGTCCATCTAGTCTGCCCGTACAGTATTTCCTCTTTTTATTGTTCTTGTAGGACAGATATGGCAGTTCTGTGTTTTTACTGCTCCTCTTTATCGATGAATGGTGTTTAAATACTGTATCTATATGTAGCAGTATGGCCATGGCCTAATGCTATGCTTACCTTGCTGTGTAGCTGGTGGAGAGGTTTTGGAAACCAGTTGTGGATCCACTGAAAGCCTGCTTAAGAGTCCAGCTAAGATCATTTCCAGCCTCCGCCCGGATTCATCATGGGATTCTAGGGTAAGTGTCTTTTGGTAAAGCATGATTTTTATCTGCGTGCAGTCATTTTTTCCTCATGCTGCTTTTGTCAACAGTAAAATCAAAAATAGAGAAGTGTTTTTGTTTCTGTGATAACCTTGTAGAACTGCTTTATCCAGTTTAGAGCCGCTCAACTTTCCCCTGATAATGATCTAGCACATTTTACGTTTTTGTTCACATTTTTTGTTGAATTTATTTAAAGCATAATAAGGGGCACATTTACTATAGTGCCTGTGCCTATTTTAGGCTTAAAAATACTAGGCAAAAGACCAACAGACAAATCAAATACACCCGTCTAATTTTACTTGAAAAAAGTGCCCCAATCAGCCTTTTTCACTGTTTGCTGTTACATTTTGAATTCCATTCTGGTCATTTTTACAACGTATGGTATATTTTTGAGTTGTCATGGTTGGGACTACAGATGTGGTTTGGGCTACCACACACGTTCTTTGTTTCTTTTATTTTCCTGACATATTAGTTGCTGAGATGTGTCCAGCCTCCTGACGTGGACTGTAGAGGTGGTCAAAATGGATGATTTCAACCAAAACAAAAGTTTAGTGTTTTAGTCAACCAATGAAACTTGTTCAGTTCTGATGATATCGTAGCAGGGTTGGCTCCCTCACCGCAATACACATCACGTGTGTTGGGCTGCTGTGCTGCAATGTCATGCACAGGGTGCTGGAGGTCTAGCTGTGATGTCATTATCATGCCACTGGCAGCAGGGCAGCCTGATGGCTGCGACGTGCCTTGCAACGTGGGCACCAGCCCCGCTGCAATATCATCAGAACTAAAAAGTGGAGTGAGGGCACTTTACTTGAAAGGTCCTATTAGTGATTGGGTTACAAGCTTGTCTGGAAATCATAATACGCTGCACACAGACCACATAGATGTAATGCAATTAAAGAAAAGTCTTTTTTAGTCCCCAGATAACTCCTGTGATGTGGCACTAAGACTGGGTCCAGACATGGTAGGTAAATTCTGCCACCTATTTTGCTGCAAATCCATGCTGAGCCTGCAGCAACATCCACATGTGTTACATGCCGGTTTTACCGCGGATTGACCGTAGATTTCACCTTTTGCATTTTAAAGGGTGTACTCTGTGTTGAAAAGCCGCAGTACCATGTGGATGGGAATTTTTTACTGTATTGCATTGTAAATTATTTCAAATTTGCAGTGCAGAATCGGCTACGCAGATCTTTAGAAAAGTTGCCATGTCTGGACCCGGCCTAAAGTGAAATGTTGACTTTCATAGACATTTAATGGAACTGAACAGATTTTCATGCCAATTACTCATACCTATAATTAAGGGCTCTTTCTCTATGCGAATTTGCATGCCTGAGTATGTGTGAACATTTAATAGCAGTGTATTTCAATCATCTGAACAACACCCAAGCATTGTTTATTTTACGGAGCTTGAACTTTGGCTTTAGAAACAACTCCAAAAATTGTGTTCATTTTGACACACATTTTTATTATACGTTGTTACATGTTTGTATGTAAAGTGCACACAACCTTATTATGAACTTGCCATGGACACATACTCTACCTCCACCCCCGCCGATCAGCTGTTTGAAGAGGAGGCGCGCGCAGTGCCAGCGCTGCCTCCTCTTCACTGTTTACATCCTAACGGGTAACATGGGTAGTGGTGAGTAGGTGTAATTACACCTCACCGCCCCATTCATTTCAATGGGAAGGCTCATTCCTATACAAGTCTATGGGAGCGATCCTTCCCATTGAAATGAATGGGATGGTTAGGTGTAATTACACCTACTCACCACTACCCCTGTTATGGCTAGGATGTAAACAATGAAGAGGAGGCAGCGCTGGCACTGCGTGCGCCTCCTCTTCAAACAGCTGATCGGCGGGGTTGCCGGGTGTCGGACCCCCGCCGATCTGATATTGATGACCTATCCTGAGGATAGGTCATCAATAAATTTAACTTGGACAACCCCTTTAAGTGATTACCCCCTGTCCACAGGATAGGGAATAACTATAAGATTAGTGGGGGTCCATACCACTCAGAGCCCCCGGAGATGATCAGAGCGACAGGTAAAGCACGCGCATTGCCTCTGTCTCTGTAGGAGTTCCGGAGGTAGCCGAGTACAACTCCAGAACTCCCATAGAGATGAATGTCACTTTGGGTTTGAAAGTGCTGTTCCAGCACTGCAGCTCCCATCACCGCCATTTAAGGCTCCTGCCAGACCAGAAGTCATCTGGCTCGTTTCTGTGCTAGCACACCATTACCCATGCAAACAATAGAACTAAGGATTAGGGAATATTCTGGATTAAAGTGGTACCATACCTACTATACAAGAAAAATGGAAGCTCTTTGCGCACATTTTTGATCAGACGTGTGTCGGGCCCATCGTCAAGCGTCAAGATGGCTTCTACAGATGAGAACCTAACACTAACATAACTGCTTCTCTTGGGCCTCAACTAAGCCTACAATGTTCAGGGTGGTGTAGGAACCAGCTATATTAATATACTAGCTTTATGGATGTGTACCTGTGACTTCGGTTATCCTAGTCTAAATGCTCTTGTACTATGTTTGGAGGGTAGCTCCCTCCTTTAGATTGAGCACTCTCTGCCCATCTGAGCAGAGTATATTAATATAGCTGGTTCCTACCACCGCCCTGAACATTAGGTTAGGCCCAGGAGAGGCAGTTCTGTTAGTGTTAGGTACCCATCTGTCGAAGCCGGTAGATGGGCCCGAAACACGTTTGATCAAAAATGTGCGCAAAGAGCTTCCATTTTTCTTGCATAGTAGGTATACTACCACTTTAATCCAGAATAATCCCTACTCCTTAGTTCTGTTTGCATGTGTAATGGTGTGCTACCATACGTTTTTTGTTTGCTTTCTGCATGCTAGCTTTATGGATGTGCACCTGTGACTTCTGATGTGCTCGTCTAATTTGTCTTGTAGTTTCTGTGCTAGTCGCATAGCAGCAGCTGCTGGTCTCTGACCTGAGTGGTCACATGTTCAACACCACATCACTGCAGGGTGGGGGCCTCACCCTGTGGGTGCAAAATGGATGTCTATGACATAAAGATCATAACTTCTAAGCAGCACCAAGGCAACCTGATCTTGATGAGAGAGCCAGAGGCACACAAGCAACCGGGGCGGCAAACAAATGAACCATAACTTTAAATTGTAAAGAGGATAGGTCATCAGTATCTGATCAGTGAGGGTCCGACCCCGCTTATTAGCTGTTTGAGAAGGCACCAGCACTCGCAGCAGTGCCGTGGTCTTCTTTCTGCTCTCCAAGCACAGTGCCGTACATTGTATAGCAGCTGTGCTTGGAATCGCTGCTCACTTAAATGGGGCTGAGCTGCTCTTAGGCCATGTGACTGATGAACATGGCCTATGCAAAGTTTTAGAAGGCCGCAGCGCTACTGCGAGCACCACGGCCTTCTCAAACAGCTGTTAGACCCCCACCGATCACATACTGATGACCTATCCACATAACCCCTTTAAGGCCGAATACTTACACTGTGGCTGCCATATGAAGCTGCAACCCCACTCACCCCTCTTCAGCCAATGGCCACACAATTTTGAAGTTAATACCTCAGTTTTACCCACTAAATAGTGTGCAGAGAGCCTTTTTATGCACAGTGTGGCGGTAATACAATTCAGGATAATCCACGTTTTCAGCATTTACATATGTCTTTGTGCATGGAGGCGTGTGCTGCTAGCTTTAGTCTGTGTTTGCATATGCCTCTACCAGATCACTTGGTTTATGAGCCATCTTTATTACATTAGTAGATGATTAAACCGAGTTAGTGTTGCATGAACTATATGCCCACTTACTACCAGACTGCTTCACATATGCTCCTTATTGCCACTCATATATCTAAGGAGGCCCTGTTAAATCTCTTGGCTGTTCTCCCAAGTTGCTAGAACAATAAATCCTACAGTTTCAGTCTGGGTTTCAAACACTTGTTCTGATAAGATTCTGATGAGATCTTGCCCTCGAAGTCTCATAGGTGCTGGGTATGGCTGAACCGTATGTCCACCTGGATTTTCTAATGACCTCCTGATCCCGTTGGTGTGTCCATACCTAGTCTGGCACTGTCTGCACTGATTGGATAGGGTCAGAGCTTTACCCGCTTTTACTCATCCATTTCCTGCAGGAATAATATAAGTGCTCCTCTTAGATGGCGATATTGGCATTTCTGACTGGATAACTTTACCATTTAGCTTCTGATTTTGATTAGTGGGGTGACCCCTGCAGTTCCAAAAATGGTATTGGTTTCACATTATGTTAAAAAGCAAGTTCATCTTCATTCCATTTTTTTATTGTGCATCTGAAAAAAATTTTAAAAATCAAGATGCATAAGTCTGCATAGGAGCTGTAAACCTACATCGAGAGAAAATGTTTAATTAAAGGGTTATTCTGGTAATCTGAAGTTATCCCCTCTCCAAAGGATAGGGGCCAACTATTAGATCAGTGGGGGTCCCACTGCTGGGACCTCCACCATTCACAAAAATGGGACCCTACACCCCAGCAGAGACCACTGAAATGATGGAGCAGCAGGGTGAGAATGCCATTAGAGTGGTGGAAGTCCCACCGCCGGGATCCCCATCATTCACCAGAACAGGAAACCATATCCACAGAGCCCCCAAAAATAAACCAAGCGGCAGGGTGAGCATGTGCACTGCCAGTCCATTCATCTCCATGAGATAGCCGAGTACAGCACTACAAGCATGCATTTTTATTTTAGATGCACTGTACATAGGGGATAACTTCAAAATTACAAGAGTACCCCTTTTAAGGCCATTTGTAAAAAATGCTTGGTTTTTCACTTAGGCAAGAAAAAAAGCGGATGAGGCGGGAGGTACAGTAACCTCCAACAGGTTATAGGGGCTGCAAGTTATACCAGATTACTGTTCTTGGGAACATTTTTGGCTTTTGAGATTTCTCTCAAGATGATATATGCTCTCTGTTATCATAACCATTGCCTAATGTATGTCCGTCCTTTTATAGACTTTTGCTAGTGAACCGGGATCTGAATAAAACCTTGTACACCGTGCAGGTTCATCCCATGGAAGACATGCAGAGAACAGGTGAGCAGAATTTACAGCTGAATTTCCAGAGATCCGAACAAAAGTTTCCAGGATATGTCGTAGATTGTTTCCTAAATCGTAAACCTTCACTTGTATTTGCATGTATATCACAGACGGCCAGCTGTACTGAGTTCCCGATTCCTCTTAAACTGATAACAGAAGAAGTTATCTACTTCCCTATTCTCAGCATTTCCTGCTTGTTCATGGAAATACTCGGTAACCTCAAAGGGAATCTGTCAGCAAATTTCTATACGTTACCCAAGCCAAGGCTATATAGTGCTGCCTAACACAATAAAAAACATACCGTTGTTACTATTATCCGTATTTCCTGCAGAAAAGTCACTTTGGTTTGTATGTAAATGAGGTCTCAAAGTGCCCAGTGGGGTACGTATAACAGCCCAAGCATGGTTTCTGCCAAAAATGAAGCCTGTCTAGTTTAAGAGCCCTGTGACTTTGTGATCCTAATTTTGCCTTGCATGGCACATGCGCAGTAAGTACAATGAGGCCAATGCCTACTGAAGGGCAATGCAAAAGTGCAGTCGATTTCACCGAGGGACAACTCTGACCAGCTGGGCAGAGTTGAAGGAGGATCGTGATGGCACAAGGGAAAGTGCAGGCTACAAGTAAAGAGGCAAGCATGGGCTCTTACGAGTAGGCAGGCTTGGAGTTTGGCAGAAGTGGATCTGGCGGTACATGGTCGTAACTGCCAATGCTGGATACGGTGAGCTCTAGTAACTTGATCCTCAGCCGGATGAGGCTGCTGGATTCCATATGCAACTGTGAATGGGGTCTAAGACACCCCTGATGGAAAGAGCAACATCTCTGAAACCTAAGGTAAAGAGAGGAACCTGTGAGTGACTGGATGCTGGACAAATTAGCCCTTTGAAGGCTAATATGGCTGACCACATAAGATGTTAGCGCTATTTTCTGTCCCAGAAACTGAAGGCAAGAGGAGCCTGCAAAATAAACAGCTGAGCTTAGAAGAGAATGACTGCATGCAGGGGCACAGTCAAACTGTTCCTAACCACACAAGCCTGACCTTAATATGTCAAGTTTACTTAGACGCCCTGTCACCTGTCCTGACATGTCCCCATTTCCCAAGTATTCATTCATGATGCCTCCTAGAAATCTATGAATAAATGGATAGCTAGGTGTATCCCTACACATTGTGACACGGTTCTGGCAGTGTGAAGGGCTTTCTATCTACAGATATTGAGATGGTAGGAATTAAATGGGGACGGGGGGGGGGACCAGCAGAGGATCCTGGCCCCGTGGCAATATTGGGTGAACTAGTCCTGGGATCTCTTGTCTAAGCATGGCATAATGTAATAGCAGGAGCCAGCACCAAGGGGACATTTTACTTTTCTTTGGTGTAGGACCATACATAGACTTGAAGATGAAGCATATACTGTAAAATAACACTCATTTTTCTGCATGTACGAACAACTTACCCTATTCTGCGTGTCTGTCAATACCTTTCCTTAGATCATTGTGATCCTAAAAGCCTCATTCACACGTCAGTGTTTCACGGACGTGTGCTGTACGTGTTCTCCACGGACAACACACGTCCCCATTCATTTTAATGTGTGTATTCAGACATCAATGTTTTAGCACGGTCCGTGGGTCAGAGTTTTTAGCATGGATGCATGCTCTATTTTGTCCGTGTTCACCGATCTATCACATCCATTATAGTCTATGGGTCCATAAAAACCCCGGATGTAACACGGATGCCACCTGTGTTGCATCCGTGTTTCATGGATCATTAAGAGATGTTTTGAAATTTATTTTTCAGCTGTTCAGTGTCAGTGAAACACGCATGTAGCATGGACAGCAAAAAACGGACACATGGACCCACACGGATCCTTCACGGACAGCTTCACGGATGCATCACTGACCACCTTCTCACAGATTTGAGCATGGACACGGATGTGTGAATGAGGCTTAAAGGGAACCTGTCATCTCCGAAACACCCCCTGAACTAGAGTAAGCGTTGTATAGTGTAAATGATGCTGAATCCGAATATGTAAGTTTTATCTTCATACTCACTTCCATTCCGACACTGTGCTCCCACAAACCAGCCGTAAAATGCACTCAGTGGACTCCAGTGCTCACTTATATAATGGAGAGGACTCAAAGAAGAGTCCAGTGAGTGCATTTTACTGCAAGTTTGTGGGAGCACATCATCGGAATGGAAGTGAGTATGAAGATAAAACTTACATAATCGGATTCAGCATCACTTACACTATACACTGCTTACTCTAGTTCAGGGGGTGTTTCAGAGATGACAGGTTCCCTTTAAGTATTCACAGACAGTCTGGTAGAAATGTTTCCATGTCAAGGACTGTTACCTGTGAAAAGATCTGTGTGTGTACCTGTCAGGCAGTCATTCCTACCCTGTGTCAAAGCTCAACTCAAATTATTTGCTACCTCTGGATATCAAAACAGCTTCAGCCTAGGGCTGGAATTTAAAGCACTGCATTTAGGAGGCATAAACGGTCAAAGAACTTCAGGGACCTAACTTTAATCAAAGTCTTTCTTTCTGTTACGGCATTCACCGCATAGGAGATATTTTTATAGTTTGGACATTTTCGGGCATGGTGATACCTAATATGTTAATGTTTTATTGTTCATATATTTTATATGTAAAATTGGGAAAGGGGGGATTTAAACTTTTAATATATTTTTTAAACTTTTTTTTTCAATAACTATTAGGCCCCATTCACACGACCGTATGTACATTTCCGCATCTTATCCGCATTTTTGCGGATAAGATGCGGAACCATACAGACCCATTCATTTTTCCATAGGAGAAAAAAAAAAACGTGTGCATTCCGCATCCTGTATCTCACGGAAGTTCCCCCGCAAAAAAAATAAAACATGTCCTATACTTGGCCGCAAAATCACGTCTGTAGCCCCATTAAAGTCAATGGGTCCGCAAAATTGCGGAACACTACGGAAGACTTTGCGTATGTCCTCCGTTCTGTTTTTATACGGATCACGGAATACACACGGTCGTGTGAATGGGGCCTTAGCCCCTTAGGGGGCTAGAACCTGGGCTTTTTTAGTCCCTTGTCCTATTCACCCTAATAGAGATCCCTTAGGGTGAATAGGACTTTACACTGTCCCTGCTGCCCTGTGCTTTGTGCACACGGCAGCAGGGAGCTTACCATGGCAGCCATGGTTTCAGTAGCATCCTGGCTGGCATACTGAATGGAGCCCCACAATTTCACTGCTGGGGCTTCGATCAGAAGCTGCCACCAATGAGGGGGACAGTAATATGCAAAATAACCGTGGAGCCCCAGTTATGGGTCTTCAACACAGTGAAAGGCAGATATCCCTCAAAGGAAGGAAAACCAAGCAAAGGGGTGTCCCCATTACAGAAATCACCAAATCCACCATATTAAGTGGCCCCTATGTCAAGATCCCGCTCTTTTACAAGCTTTAAGGATGTGAGAGGGATGACCTAAGCCAGTTATCCATCCACAGACAGCTGTTTCGGGGTGTTGCCCCTCATCAGTGTGGAGTAGGATTCTAGCTAACCGGGAGCAATGCCTTGGAGACTACTCAAACAAAACAATAGCTGATCTCAGGGAGACCAGCTACAAAAAACACTGTGGAGTCTCAACACAGCTATTCAAAGTGCAAAGCTCCCTGTGAAACAGTAATATGTAAAAATAACCGTGGAGCCCCAGTTATGGGTCTTCACCGATGGGGGGGGGCTGTGGCCACTGGGCCACCAATGAATATAATACTGGGGTGGAGAAGGGGGGGCGCACTGCGCCACCAATGAATATAATGAACCAGTTAATACAAATGGCCGCATCACATACCCGGCCTCAATGACAGGGATCCCGCCGGTCCATGTCAATTAACCCCTCGGGTGCCACACCTAAGGGGTTAATGGACGGGGTCATGGGATTGCGTGCCAGGTCACAGTGGGCAGGGAGGGACTGCCTCCTTCTCCACTGTGCTGCCGAGGAGAACTGCGTGCTACTCTATGCTATGTTCTCTAGTATCGGTAAATAGCAACTCTGGTATAGTTCGATTCCCGATGCAACCTTACTCCCAGTAACCAAATACCTCCACCCCTTCCCCTTGCTACGACATTGCAGGAGCTATTAGTTGCTATGGCAACCAGGAAGACTTCTGGAGGCTCCCAGGCCTGTCACAGTAAAGTTCATAACAAGCCCGATACATGTGTTTATGGCGGTTATTAATGGACCTTATTCTGCGCTGCCACCTTTTTACACTCTGCATGCGTCTCCCGTGCTGCAGAAAGCAGGAGCTTGGCTCTCATATGACAGCTGGGCTCCTAGTCCGTGACATCTAAGTGGTTAATAGGTAGTGGGCTCCCTCTTTCAGCCATCTCCTGCCCCCACCTGTATGTGAGCGATCAAAGTATTGCAAGTCCTCTTATGGGACTAATAAGTGGGTAAAAAAAAAGTAATAATTAAAGTTTTATTAAAAAAAAAAATCTTCAAGTTAAAAAACCACTGAAAAAATGCTTTTTCATGGAAACAAAATTAAAAAATCTAAACCTATTAGTATGCCTGAATTATTGTTTTTTGCATATCCTCCAACCAAAAAATGGAATTAAAAGCTATCAAAAAGTCTTATATACCCCAAAATAATACCAGTCAAAACTACAAGTCGGTCCCCAAAAATCAAGCCCATAGAAAGAAAAATTTAAAAAAGTATGAGCGCTGGAATGTAGCAATGTAATAACATTTTTCTTTTTTTAAAAAGTGGTTTTATTGTGTAAAAGTATTAAAACTTAAAAGGTTAACCAATGATAATGTGTACTCAAAAAATGAAGAGCTTAAAAACTACAAACTTGTCCCGCATAAAACAAGTCTTCATACATCTACATCGACCGAAAAATATCTAACTCTTTGAGTGCGCAGATTGGAAAATGAAAAAATTGCTTGGTCACTAAGAAAAAGAACAGAGTGGGTGGCACTATACAGAAACATTTTTTAAAATAACCCAGTGTCTTTTTAATTACATGCAATTAGAAAACTATTCAGATACAGCTACTGGTCTGAAAACTGTAGAATATTTTTTGTGGGACAACTCATCAGAATTAACCCTTTTAAACCTGCTGACATTAGCGATGTGCTAATGTCAGCAGACCCTAACTCTGCTATTATTATGTTTATTGGGGGCCCCCTTACTAATCCTACTTTTGTAATATGTAAATTAGCCTCTAGGAGCGGGGGCGGGGACTTGCTCATGCTCCTAGAGGCTCCGTTTTCATACCTTCTTCCACGCCCCACCGTCCTTGATTGACAGGGCCAGGCAGTGTTCGTCTCCTGCTGCCGGCCCTGTGTGCTGCACCGCGCAAGTGCGAGATTTACCCGGCACACAGGGCTTGCAGGAGTAGACGAGCGCTGGCCCTGTCAATCAAGCATTATGTCTGCTATTTCTGGTGTGAGGACCTAAACCCTATTTTAAGGTGGGGGTTGTTTTGTATATCTGATGTATGCATTTCTTTAAGATGATACCAATCTTCTTTTCTTCTGTCTTACCAGAGCCGAAGTTTACTTTGGAGCAGCGCAGAGCAGCCCTTCGATCTTTTTATACATTTGCTCTTTCTCGTTACTTTAGCCCTGAGAACGGTGATGAAAAAAACAGTAAGTCTTAGTAATACTGTACATAAATAAGCAAGAGCACCTGCCACCAGAAGTGCAACCCCCCACAGCAGTACAGCACAACATTTTGCACCAATAACTCTAGCTGTTGTGAAACTACAACTCCCAGCATGCATACTTGCCCTGCACTTCTCAGAACTCCTATAGAAATGAATGGAGCATGCTGGGAATTGTAGTTTCACAGCAGCCGGAGTGCCGAAAGGTTGCTAACCCCTGACCTAGAAGACGTATGTGTAACTGTGGTTAACGTTATCATATAACCTATACCGAGTCACTTTAGCCAATACGTAATGCGTAAGAAATGTCGCAATTTTTTTTTTTAATTAAAAGTATCCACCCTAATCATGCACCATATTAAACATGAGTCACACATAGGATAAGGCAGCATCACTGGAATACCAACCAGGGTTAAATAAAGCAAATTATGACACAAATATAGCATGTATTGTAACAGAGATCTTCTGCTAATAAGTCACAATGAGCTTCAGTGCCAACTGTAATTATAACACTAAATGTCACAAACCCATATAGCTTCCTGACCTCTGGATTGGCGCCAACACCTTTCAATGGAACCATTGTCTGGGGGTGGCATCATTTTACGGTATCCCATAATTTAAGCTCACCACTCAGCACCAATCACATTCAGTCATTACAGAAGTAAGAAATTCTCCGAAATACTTTGAAATAGTAAGCTATAAGGAATCATGTGTCATACAGTCTGTCTCTGAAGCTTCCTCCCATCCCCACCCCTAACAGGTAAGCATCAGATGGTATAAAAAGAATAAAACCCAAAACGCAGTATACCAAGCCCATTGCATGGGACATACAAATAAGAAGAAAATATATATTTGTTGTAACAGTTGTGAAAAGCGAGTTATGCACTATTTTCTGAGAGATACTGTGTTCACACAATGCCATGCAAATCGTGGAAAACAGTAGTGAATATGTGAAAAATAATTTAAAAAAACATGTAAAAAACATGATAAACACATTCTTTACATTCTTGATCTTTCTGGTTGGGCCACCAATATGTAACATACACTGTAAGGGCACACTCACATGAACATAGTGTTTTGCGGATCCGCTAAACACAGGTACCGGCAGTGTGCGTTCTGCAATTCTCGGACCGCACATGTCTACAGCTAAAATAACAAATGCCTATTCTTGTCTGTGATTGCGGACAATTATAGGACATGCTCTTTTTTTCCCGGGCCGTGAAACAATGGATGCAGACAGCACACGCAATACTCTAACAAGCTGAAAAATAGTATAAAACAAACAAAACAAAACACATAGTTATAATAAAAATGAATTGTTGAAATGAAAACACATTGAATGAGCCAATTTTTTTAACCTTTATCTCATGGTGAGTTTGTAACATGTAGCGGTCTTCTCCTAGGCCTTTTTGATCATCTGTGTGCTGAAAATCCCACCTATAAGCCATTGATTTATAACAGGGATCTCAAACTCGTGGCCCTCCAGCTGTTGCAAAACTACAACTCCCAGCATGCCCCAATAGCTGTAGGCTCTCCTGGCATGATGGAAGTTGTAGTTTTACAACAGCTGTAGGGCCACGAGTTTGAGATCTCTGATTTATAACTTGGAGTGGTTTTTCACAGCTTTCTTCTGCTGAACACATCTGTTTGATGCTAAGAAATTGTCAGAATTGCTTGGATAGTTGGTACAGGATGCGAGGAGGTAGCCTGGAGCTCCCTTTTATCAAGACATCAGTCTATGTATCTCCTTTGGCAACCCATTTTATTTTGACATCCAAAAAGTTGAGTTGTTTAGTTTTTTGTCATGTTTGCAAGTGAGTCAGATGTTCCCAGTATTGGTTTTAAGAGGAGTCATGAAGTTGACTAGATATCACATGCCAGATAGTGAAGATGTCGTCAATGTACTGTGCCCAATAAAAAAAAAGAAATTGCAGAAGAAAAATAGAAAAAAAATTAGAATTATAGACAGGTTGTAGATGAAAAAAACACTTACATTTCCAGATACAAGTCATATAATGGTAAGAGATAATGTTATTCCTCATGTACACACATGTCAGATTATTCTGATAAATCACTTGAAATGACACACTTTAAAGATTATGGGAGAGATTTATCAGAACTGGTGTAAAGTAGAACTGGCTTAGTTGCCCTTAGCAACCAATCGGGCTCCACCTTTCATTTTCCAACGGAGCACAGAAAAATGAAAGGTGGAATCTGATTGGTTACTATGGGCAACTAAGCTAGTTTTCCTTTACACCAGTTCTGATAAATCACCCCCTTAGGGTTTTTAAAATGTTATTGGCTAAAGTGACTCAATATACAGTATGTAGGTGTGTGTTCATATGAAGAGGTTAGTCACAGTTACATTGTGCTTATAGGATGGGCACCAGAATTAGTGGACTGGGCCCTGTTTCCGATATGCAGATACTGCTGTGCTGATCAGATCATGGTATCTACTATTCACATCGTGCATTGCTGTACATGAATGTCACATTTCAGGTTCTAGAGAAGTGAGGAATGTTGTGGGCAGCACAGACAGGGGTGGATTAAGGATCCCATGGGCCCTGGGCAGTTTATAATGCATGGGCCCCTGCCCCGCCCCCACACGCTCCACCCCTGCCCCGCCCCAACACACATTTTGCCTCCAAAAAATGGTAAAAACACAGCATAAGGCCTTGCTGGGTAACCTATTTAATCCTATGCTGCATCAATAACTAATATAGCCTGAAGGCTATCTTTACATACAAGCAGGACAGGGTTAAAATGGTTACCCAGCAAGGCCTTATGCTGTGTTTTTACCATATTGAGGCAGCAAAAGGCCTTGGTGAGTAACCTTTTTAACCCTATGCTGCTTGTATATAAAGATAGCCCTTAGGCTATATTAGTTATTGATGCAGCATAGGGTTCAATAGGTTACCCAGCAAGGCCTTATGCTACCTCAATATGGTAAAACACAGCATAAGGCCTTGCTGGAAACATATAACCATATGCTGCTTAAATGATGCATGCAGAACTTTTCTGTCCGGTCTTTTTAACAGAATCTGTGACCCAAACGCAAATGTGAATGGATAGTATTAGACATATAGCATCAGATGTCTGGTTAACACACAAATACAGAGCAAGAACCAAGATCACTACATACACACAGCACCAAACCAAACCCATAAGTCAAATACAGCACCAGAACCAAGTTCTCTACATAAATACATCACCAGAACCAAGTTCTCTACATTAATACAGCACTAGAACCAAGTTTTCTACATAAATACAGCACCAGAACCAAGTTCTCTACATAAATACATCACCAGAACCAAGTTCTCTACATAAATACATCACCAGAACTAAGTTCTCTACATAAATACAGCACCAGAACCAAGTTCTCTACATAAATACAGCACCAGAACCAAGTTCTCTACATAAATACATCACCAGAACCAAGTTCTCTACATAAAGACAGCACCAGAACCAAGTTCTCTACAGAAATACAGCACCACAACCAAGTTCTCTACAGAAATACAGCACCAGAACCAAGTTCTCTACAGAAATACAGCACCAGAACCAAGTTCTTTACATAAATATACTATACTATATATATATATATCATATACTATATATCTGTACACAGTGCATCTATTATACCTTGTATCTCACATATCAGTACACTGCTGTATATACTATATATCTATACACACTGCATCTACTATACTTGTATAATACATGAGGTATATACAGATATATAGTATATACAGCAGTGTACTGATATGTGAGGTATGAGGTATAATGTAGTGTGTACAGATATATAGTATATATACAGCAGTGTACTGATATGTCAGATACGGCGTGTATTAGATGTAGTGTGTACTGATGTGTGAGGTATAATAGATGCAGTGTGTACAGATATATAGTATATACAGCAGTGTACTGACATGGGAGGTTACACCTCGTATCTCACATGAGTACACTGCTTTGTATACTATATACCTGTACACACTGCATGTGTTATACCTCGTACCTCACATGAGTACACTGCTGCATATACTATATATCTGTACACACTGACAGGTATAAGGTATAAATGACAGCTTTTACCTCACATATCAGTACACTGCTGTATATACTATATATCTACACACTACATCTATTATACCTCACATACCAGTATACACTATTTACGTTTACCCACTGCATCTATTATACCTTGTACCTGACGTGTCAGTACTCTGTATGTATACTATGTGTCAGGTGTGAGGTATAAAAGATGCAGTGTGTACAGATATATGTGGACAGTAATATATTATGGTTACTGTGAGGTACGTGAGGTATTGGGGTTTGTAGTTAAAGGGATTCTGTCAGCAGCATTTCACCTATTGAGTTATTTATACCATCAGATTCGGCCAGTTATAAGCAGTTCTAAATTGTAATTGTTATAGGTCACAGAGGCAGTTTTTGTGTTAAAAAAACGATTTTTAGTAGCTGTCACTCACTGTTAATAAGGAGCCCAAGGGGAGTTGCCAACCGTTGCAGGAGCCCGGGCTCGGCGATTCCTTGGAGCCCAGGCACGCCCACCTACTTAATATTCACTTCACTTCACTGACTCGCTCAGTGAAGCTTCGGCGCGGACGAAATCCCGCGCATGCGCAGTACATCAAGAGGCCTGCGCCCGTGCAGTCTGCGGGCACTGGCCTCTCCTGATGTACTGCGCATGCGCGGGATTTCGTCCGCGCCGAAGCTTCACTGAGCGAGTCAGTGAAGTGAAGTGAATATTAAGTAGGTGGGCGTGCCTGGGCTCCAAGGAATCGCCGAGCCCGGGCTCCTGCAACGGTTGGCAACTCCCCTTGGGCTCCTTATTAACAGTGAGTGACAGCTACTAAAAATCGTTTTTTTAACACAAAAACTGCCTCTGTGACCTATAACAATTACAATTTAGAACTGCTTATAACTGGCCGAATCTGATGGTATAAATAACTCAATAGGTGAAATGCTGCTGACAGAATCCCTTTAAGGTTCCAGTCAGTTTTAGGGATAGGATTAGTATTAGGGTTGGTATATTAGGGCCAGTATTGGGGTTAGGGGCCAGTATTGGTGTTAGGGGTCAGTATTGGGGTTAGGGGCCAGTATTGGGGTTAGGGGCTAGTATTAGCATAAAGCTACATTTAGACGACCGAAATAGCAGTCCACAAATTGTGGATCTGCAAAACACATTTTGCAGAACGCACAGTGCCAGCCCTATATAGAAATGCCTATTTTTGCGGACAAGAATACGATATATGCTTTATATTTTTTGTGCGGCCACGGAACGGAACTACGGATGTGGACAGTACATGGTGTCTGTGTCTGCATCTTTTGCGGCCCTATTGAATTGAATGGGTCTGCACTCATTCCGCAAAATTGCGGAACGGATGCAGACCCAGAAATATGGTCATCTGAATGCACCCTTAGGGCCAGTATTGGGGTTAGAGGCAACATTAGGGTACATTCATATGATCATATTTACATTAACTTCAATGGTGCTGCAAATCCGTAGTTCCGCTCCACAGCCCTGCAAAAAAGATAGAGCATACCCTATTCTTGACCGCAATTGCAGACAAGAACAGGCATTTTTATCTTAGGGCTGGGCATGTGCGTTTCACAAAATGTGGAATGCACACAGCCAGTATCCGTGTTTTGTGGAGCCGCAATTGTGGATCGCAAAACAAATATGGTCATGTAAATGAGAAAGTATTATGGGTCAGTACAGTACATTAGGGTTAGCGGTCAATATTAGGGTTAGGGACAGTATTAGAGTTCAGTATTAGGGTTAGGGGGTCCAGGGTTAGAGGTCAGTACCAGGGTAGGGGTCAGTACTAGGGTTAGGGATAGGACAGAGCCAGTATGGGGGGGGGGGGTCGGGGGTGAGACAGGGCCAGTATTTGGGGTCGATACTAGGGGGTCAGGGGCCAGTATCAGGGTTAGGGGTCCAAGGTTAGAGGTCAGTAACAGAGTAGGGGTCAGGGGCCAGTACTAGGGTTAGGGGTCAGGCAGGGCCAGTATTAGGGGGTCAGGGGCCTGTATTATACTGTATACTATACAGCATGGTGTACGGATTATACTGTATACTATACAGCATCGTGTATGGATTATACTGTATATTATACAGCATGGAGTACGGATTATACTGTATACTATACAGCATCGTGTATGGATTATACTGTATATTATACAGCATGGTGTACGGATTATACTGTATATTATACAGCATGGTGTACGGTTTATACAGTATATTATACAGCATGGTGTACGGATTATACTGTGTATAATACAGCATGGTGTACGGATTATACTGTATATTATACAGCATGGTGTACGGTTTATACAGTATATTATACAGCATGGTGTACGGATTATACTGTATACTATACAGCATGGTGTACGGATTATACTGTATACTATACAGCATAGTGTACGGATTATACTGTGTATGATACAGCATGGTGTATGGATTATATTGTGTATGATACAGCATGGAGTACGGATTATACTGTGTATTATACAGTATAGTGTATGGATTATACTGTATATTATACAGCATGGTGTACGGATTATACTGTGTATTATACAGCATGGAGTACGGATTATACTGTATATTATACAGCATGGTGTACGGATTATACTATATATTATACAGCATGGTGTATGGATTATACTGTATATTATACAGCATGGTGTACGGATTATACTGTATACTATACAGCATAGTGTACGGATTATACTGTATATTATACAGCATGGTGTACGGATTATACTGTTTATTATACAGCATGGTGTATTGATTATACTGTATATTATACAGCATGGTGTAGGGATTATACTGTATACTATACAGCATAGTGTACGGATTATACTGTATATTATACAGCATAGTGTACGGATTATACTGTGTATTATACAGCATGGTGTACGGATTATACTGTATACTATACAGCATGGTGTACCGATTATACTGTATATTATACAGCATGGTGTACGGATTATACTGTATATTATACAGCATGGTGTACGGATTATACTGTATATTATACAGCATGGTGTATTGATTATACTGTATATTATACAGCATGGTGGCATGGTGTAGGGATTATACTGTATACTATACAGCATAGTGTATGGATTATACTGTATATTATACAGCATGGTTTATTGATTATACTGTATATTACACAGCATGGTGTAGGGATTATACTGTATACTATACAGCATAGTGTACAGATTATACTGTATATTATACAGCATGGTTTATTGATTATACTGTATATTACACAGCATGGTGTAGGGATTATACTGTATACTATACAGCATAGTGTACGGATTATACTGTATACTATACAGCATGGTGTAGGGATTATACTGTATATTATACAGCATGGTGTACGGATTATACTGTATATTATACAGCATGGTGTACGGATTATACTGTATATTATACAGCACGGTGTAGGTATTATACTGTATATTACACAGCATGGTGTAGGGATTATACTGTATATTATACAGCATGGTGTACAGATTATACTGTATATTATACAGCATGGTGTACGGATTATACTGTATATTATACAGCATGGTGTACGGATTATACTGTATATTATACAGCATGGTGTAGGGATTATACTGTATATTATACAGCATGGTGTACGGATTATACTGTATACTATACAGCACGGTGTAGGTATTATACTGTATATTACACAGCATGGTGTAGGGATTATACTGTATATTATACAGCATGGAGTACGGATTATACTGTATATTATACAGCATGGAGTACGGATTATACTGTATATTATACAGCATGGTGTAGGGATTATACTGTATATTATACAGCATGGTGTACGGATTATACTGTATACTATACAGCACGGTGTAGGTATTATACTGTATATTACACAGCATGGTGTAGGGATTATACTGTATATTATACAGCATGGTGTACAGATTATACTGTATATTATACAGCATGGTGTACGGATTATACTGTATATTATACAGCATGGTGTACGGATTATACTGTATAATTATACAGCATGGAGTACGGATTATACTGTATATTATACAGCATGGTGTAGGGATTATACTGTATATTACACTGCATGGTGTAGGGATTATACTGTATATTATACAGCATGGAGTACGGATTATACTGTATATTATACAGCATGGTGTACGGATTATACTGTATATTATACAGCATGGTGTACGGATTATACTGTATATTATACAGCATGGAGTACGGATTATACTGTATATTATACAGCATGGTGTACGGATTATACTGTATATTATACAGCATGGTGTACGGATTATACTGTATATTATACAGCATGGAGTACGGATTATACTGTATATTATACAGCATGGTGTACGGATTATACTGTACTGTACTGTGGTTCATCCCACTCTGGTTAGTTTTTAGTTTTCAGTTTATTATGTCGCTTCAGTTTATATGTACAGATATATGCCTTCTTTATATTGTTTGTATGATCTCCGATGTATATTGGATCTCTGGGTCAGTTAAGGTACTTAGGTCATGCTACATGGTCTTTATATATGTTATGCCTTTCTTTTGCATCATAGTCTTCCCTCATGGTACTAAAATTGATTTCTCTTAACACGAAAGGCCTTAACAGCCCTCAAAAGAGAGCATATATGTGGTCTGAAGCAATACAGCTTAAGGCTGATATCCTCTGTGTTCAAGAATCTCACCTTATTGCTAAAGATGCCCACAGAATCCATCATCACTCCTTCCCTTATGTTGTGCAGTCTCACCACCACAAAAAGTAAAGGGGGGTCTTATTGGCTGTGCGAGACACTGTAGCTTTTTCTCCCCATGACACTATTTCGGACCCTAATGGTAGATACATTATTCAAGTATGTACCGTGAATAACATACTCTATACCGTTATAGTCCTTTATGCTCCCAATAAGCATCAATTGCGTTTCATCAACAAGGTGCTTTAAAGCACCTTGTTGATCTGCACAAATTCAAAAAGGTCACCTTATCATCTGCGGTGATTTTAATATTGTGCCTGATCCCACTGTAGATTCCTCTGCAGGGTCTAGGGGTCTATATCCCTCCTTAGGATCATTGCTTGTGCGGGAGGAACTGTACGACATTTGGAGTTTGCATCATGCTTCTGGAAGGGATTATTCCTATTTTTCACCTGTCCACAATACCTATTCTCGTATTGATCTGTTTTTGGTGGGAAGATCGCTTCTTCAGCTAACTTTGATTTCTACGGTAGAGTTGATTAAGTGGTCTGATCATGCAGCCATATCCCTTACTATTAAGGAATCCTTTAGCAGCAAAGATACTCTCTGGCGTTGCAGCCCCTATATTATCTCCAACCCAGTCTATAAGGCAGAATTAGACAAAGCAATATCGGAGTACTTTCTCTTTAATAAAGATTCGGTCTCAAACCCATACAGTGTATGGACTGCACACAAGGCAGTAATTAGAGGAGTATTTATTAAGCTCGGGCACCAAGCGAAAAAACTTAGGGAGCACAAGATACAGGGTATTCTTACTCAATTGTCCTCTTTGGAAGCTTTGAATAAACTGTCCTTTTCCCCTGTCAGAGCTACTGAGATACACTACTTGAAAACCCAGCTCAGGGAAAGTCTCTTATTTATCTATGAGCGTAACTTAAGGTCTCTGAAGGCTAGGTATTATTCCCAGGATAATAAAGCGGGTAAAATTCTGGACAGACGACTTAAATCCTGTGCAGCTAAATCTAGGATCCCTTTTATGACCCACCCTTCCACAGGTAACAAACTATATGACCCAAAGTCAATAGCCCAAGAACTAAACCTTCCGTCTCTCTCCCCTCAACTAAGAGATACACTTTCTAAGCCTATAGAGTTAAAGAGGACCTTTCACCACTTTCAAAAAATCAAAATACACTATGTACCTCATAGTGCATCCCCCTCTGATGGCAGCAGCGCTTTTTTTTTTCAAAAGGTCCCCCGGTGGCTTCACACGGCCCCCGTTCTTCTGTCGGGCTTTATGTAAATTAAGAAGCATCAGAACAGGGAGGAGGAGACTCCCTGTTCCTCAGTGGGCGTTGCTTCTGCCCTGCTGTGAGTGTTGTCCAATCAGAGCGGACCGCTCACAGCAGAGTTGAACTCCTTCGGCCCTGCTGTGAGCGGTCCGCTCTGATTGGACAGCGCTCACAGCAGGGCAGAAGCAACGCCCATTGAGGAACAGGGAGTCTCCTCCTCCCTGTTCCGATGCTTCTTAATTTACATAAACCCCACCAGAAGAACGAGGGGCCTGTGTGAAGCCACCGGGGGACCTTTTGGGAAAATAAAGCGCTGCTGCCATCAGAGGGGGATGCACTATGAGGTACATAGTGCATTCTGATTTTTTGAAAGTGGTGAAAGGTCCTCTTTAACTGAGATCTCTAAAGTCATCTCATCCCTCCCATTAAACAAATCTCCAGGGCCTGACGGGTTGTCTAACATATATTATAAAACCTTTTCTGCCCACTTATTGCCTCACTTGGTTACTGTTTATAATAAAGCATTTCAAGAAGGCTCTTTTCCTACTGAGGTATTAGAAGCTGTTATTGTTACTATCCCAAAGCCTGACAAACCCACTGATAGGCCACAAAATTTCAGACCTATTTCGCTCCTCAATACTGACCTAAAGATATATGCTAAAATACTAGCGATTAGGCTCTCCACCATTTTACCCTCTCTCATAATCCCAGATCAAACTGGCTTTGTTAAAGGGCGACAGATCACGGATAACACCCGCAGGGTCCTGGACCTTATTGACCTCGCCAACCGTAGGGGTGACCAAGCATTACTGGTTACATTGGATGCCGAAAAGGCTTTCGACCATGTAAACTGGGCGTTTGCCTTTTCGGTGTTAGATAGAATGGGATTGGGGAGATCTTTTATAACAGCTGTTCAGGCTCTGTACTCATCACCTACAGCGAAAGTGTTTGTTAATGGAACTTTATCGGCCACTTTCCCCTTGACCAATGGAACCAGACAGGGATGCCCGCTCTCACCCCTAATTTTCATATTGGCACTTGAGCCCTTGGCCCAAGCTATCAGATCACATCCTCAAATTTCTGGCATCACGGTGGGTACAGATCAGCGTTGTATTTCTCTATATGCTGATGATGTCCTTCTAACTCTTACCTCTCCGTTATCTGCTCTGCCAGCAGCGTTTAAGGTTATCAAAGAGTTTGGACATCTGTCATATTACAAGGTTAATGAGGCAAAATCCCAAATTCTCCCTTTAAACCTGCCAGATCAGATGTTACAATCCTTGAAGGGTGATTTCCCGTTTGATTGGCAAACAAAGAGTATCAAGTACCTGGGTGTTACCCCCCGAGGATGTCACGTTTATTTACTTTAAACTATCTACCCTTATTAGACATGATGACTAAAGACATAGCTATATACAACACCTATGAGATATCCTGGGTTGGTCGTATTGCAGCGTTCCACATGCTGATTCTACCCAAGCTTCTTTTTGTGTTTAGGAGTGTCCCTACACGAGTCCCCAACCATTTCTTCATGAAAGCCCAAGGCTTACTGAATAAATTTGTATGAGCAGGCAAGAAACCTAGGTTAGCATCTTCCTCCCTATGCAGAGCTAGAATAAGAGGAGGCCTCAATCTCCCTATTCTTGCGGATTATTTTCTAGCTTCACAGATTCAGACACTTAAAAACTGGTGGCAGGGGAATATTGGGAGCCCATGGGTCCATATTGAATCCTCTCTATCACCAACTCACAATCTAAGGGCGTTACTTATTAATGCGATTAGTGTCACTTCTATTGCAATCCCTACACTTCCATTTTTGGTCAAAACTTCCTTATACCACTGGCGTGTATTCCATCAACGATGTGCTGGCTCTTTCCTCTCACTACTGAAGATGTCTCCATTACAGCTCCTGGAATTGCACTTACCTGTTACTGATTTCCGGACATGGACTTCACTGGGCCTGCACTCTATTGGTCAACTATATGACCACACTACTCTCAAACCTTTCTCAACTCTCCAGCTTGAGTTCCCCATTCCCAAGGGAGATTTCTTCAAATACCTCCAGGTTCGCTCCATACTTCAAAATAAATCTCCATTTCAAGTGATTGCTAACGCGAATCCTTTTGAATTATGGTCTATTCCATCTCCATCTGCCTCCAACAAAGGCATTAAACCGTTATATTTGGCCTTAGGTTCTAAATCCACCTTCTCGAAAACAGCTCCCTTTTTAGCATGGGACAAAGAGCTTCAAGTAGTTATTTCTGAAGCTGATTGGTTGGCGGCGTTTAAATTTATATCCTCCACCTTTCATTGCACCTCTTTATATGAAGCAGCTATGAAAACGTGCCTGAGATGGTATTTTACTCCGGATAAATTAAGCAGAATTTACCCTGGTACAGCTCATCAATGCTGGCGGAACTGTGGAGGAAAGGGTACAATACTACATGTGCTATGGTCCTGTCCTCTCATCTCTCAACTATGGTATGAGATATTCCATTATGCTTCGATATTTAGTGGTGCGGGTATTGTTAAGTCGCCTTATTGGGCCTTGTTATTCATAGGAATAAGTGCAATCCCAGCTAGCTACCGAATCCCAGTGGCTTATCTCTTTCTCATGACAAAGTTGGTGCTGAGCAAATACTGGAAATCCAGTACTATTCCAACTAGGATGAGATTTTAGCTAGGGTACAGACAACCTGTTCGTTTGAGAGAATTATGGCCTACAAAAACCACACTGTACATAAATTTGTTTCCCAATGGGGGGCATGGCTTGATTTTACCTCTCCGACCACCTCTGCTTTGCAGAAACTTTCCATTTAAGTGCTACCAGAGATCCCTTCTGAGAATATTTGGATTTAGCCTGTGTTGTTTATTTAGATTCTGTTGATTTATTTTATTTTATGATTTTGAAGGTCTGTGAGGAGAGCTATTTTGTTTAACAGTATACATGCATACTAAGTCTGCTGTTATTTCATTATTGGCTCCCTGCCAACGTAATTTTCATTTCTTATGTGATATATTACCAATGTGCAATAGTATGCAATAGCGTTGGATTTGTATACCTTATGTGTACCATACCATATCTGTAGCTTATATGCTGTATGCTATGTTTTTTCAAAAAATGACTTAATAATAAAAAATATTGAAACATAATATATACTGTACCAGAAATGCATGGCTGTTACACCATGCCGGACAATATAACCCCTGCGCCACGCTGTACAATATACAGTATGTACAGTGTATGCATATACCCACACACATACATACATACATACACGCACATACATACATACATACATGAAACACATAAATACTTACTGTTACTTGTCCCTTGTCCTGACGCCACTCTGGAGGGGGCTGGGCCTTGGTCTTCTTCTTTAACCTCTTGCCGCGCTGCACAGGTCCTTCCCTGTCCAGGACCAGCAGCGCAGCATGAGGGAGGAGGCGGGGCCAGCTGGGAGCGCACAGGAGCGCTCTCAGTACGTTAGGGGGGCCTAAAAGTTGCAGCGGTGAGCAGGCTAGGAGAGGCCCGGAGCGCAGAGACGGGACGCATCTTAATGATGCAGAGTTGGGGGCGGGGCCTCCCGTGCGCTCCGGGCCCCCCTGTGCCGCGGGCCCCATAGCAGTGGCGTGGTCTGCCTATATGGGCGGTACGCCACGGGTCCTAATGTGATTATAATGGGGGCAATCCGGCCTGTGCCCCCCCAGGAGGCTGGGCCCCGGGTGGTTGCCCAGATTGCCCCCATTATAATCCGCCTATGAGCACAGATATCTATCGGTCATTGTGAAACTATTACCAAATTACCTGACACAAATATAATAACAATATAAAATAATGCATGGTACAGTAGTGGTAGCTTATAACTGCAAGTCAAAGATGGCACAGGGGTGTGAAAGCAGCTTCAAGTTGGCCCGGCAACCTCTTGGCATGTTTGCCGTGCTGCGGCTGGAGCTGCGGCATGCCCCCATTATAGTGAATGGGAACGGAGCGCAGTTCCGGCCACAGACGTGCACTAGCGGCAGTACGGATCCAGCAGGCAGTTCACCCACCGGAACAGCCTGTCGGACACCCCTGGCGCTAGTGTGAAAGTAGTCTTACTGCTGCCAAATGCAGTTATATGAGTCAGACGGTTGCTAGGGACACACTGACTGTCAGCTACAGCCTGTTGCATGTGGTTGTCAGGCAGCACATGCCTAGCAACCAGTCTCTACTAATTGCCAAATTACCACAGGAGGCTTCACAGTTAGGGCTCATGCACAGAACCATGGTTTTTGTCCACAACCAATCCGCATTTTTTGCGGGTCAGATGCGTTCCTATTGACACATATGTCCATTCTGTGGCACCTGCAAAAAAAATCGAGCATTTCCTATTATTGTCCATTTTACAAACTGTTCTATAGAGGGAAGGAGGTTCCGTTCCGCAAAATGTGGAACCCATATGGCCGGTTTCCGTGTTTTGTGGATCCACAATTTGCAGACCGCACAAAACTCCAATGGTCATATGCATGAGCCCTTAGGGTAATTGCACACAATGAGGTTTTGTATGCAGAAAATCCTCCTCAAAGCCACATGGGGCAGTAAGCACATGAATTTCTGCAAGCCCCATTCAGGTGAATGGAACTGATTTTCAGTCGCTGAATTTTTTGCCACAAAATCTGCTGCATGAAGGCACCCTTAGGGCTCATGCTCACGACCTTGCCGTATTGCGGCCCACTTGAATGGGTGCATAACCCGGGAGATAAGTATGGTGCGGAACAGAGGCAAGTGGGTTTTCTGTCCGATCCTCCACACCGCAAAAAAGAACTGTATGCACTACTTTTTTGCGGTGCGGACCATCGGATGCAGATCGTGGACCCCATTCAAGTAAATGGGTCCTGCGTCCACATACGGAGGCCCTTCAGTTGGTGCCTGTGCATTTTTGACCGCAATTTGCGGTCCGCAGCACGGGCTATGGCACCACATGTTCGTGTGCATGACCCTGATGATGTCCTCAATGGAGCTGAGCTCTTTGTTACATGCATATCATGCATATAAGTTATCTAGCTTTCTGGCCCCTTCTTGAGGTCTTCAGTGTACAGTACACATGTACAGTTACCTCATTCATTGGAATGCGGCCTCCTACCAGTCCTGATAACCACAGAACAACAAGGGCATGTATTTGCTCACTAACTACATTACAATAGATATAACTACATTTAAAGAGGACCTGTCACCTCTCCTGACATGCATTCCCCATGTAATAACAATTCTGGAGTATCTATTCTTATGGCTCTATGTTGTGCCATACATGTACGGCGCTGGTGCGGTGCGGGGACATGACACCCGCTCGCCCGTGCGGCAGGCGTCATGGCCGGCAAGTGTCTGCTGTTTCTAACAGCAGAGACTTGCGGCTACTTACCGCCATCGGCGGCGTCTTACTGGGCCTTCAGATGCCATGATCGTACGCTTCCGGGTGGTGTACAGACGCCCCAAGTGGCCAATCGGGGTGTCTGTACACCATATGAAAACTGTAATCCTCGCTGGTGAAGATTACAGTTTTCAAACTACAATTCTTATTCTGGCCACTAGAAATGAAATGAGCAATTCTTGGATTTATCTCCATCTAGTAAATCCCTGATTGCTAATATATTAGCTCATATTTAAGCTTTAAAATAATCACATATATAAAAAATAAAAAATATATAAAAGTTCAAATCACCCCCCTTTCCGTATAATTAAAAAATAAATACCTAAATAACAATAAATATAGACATCATGGGTATCACCGTGACCGAAAACGCCTGTACTTTTAAAATATAAAAAAAAATTCCAATACGGCGAATTGTGTGGCAGAAAAAAGCGTCCAAATGGCGATTCGCTGTTTTTTGTCGCTTTTTTTTTTTTTTTCTAAAAAAAATTAAAAAGTGATCAAAAAGTCATACACACCCCAGAATGGTATCAATAAAAACTTCAGATCGCCCCGCAAAAAATGAGCCCCCATACAGTTCCGTACACATAAATACTAAAAAGTTATAGGGGTCAAGATATGACAAAAAAAAAAAAAAAAAGGCCAACTTTATAATTATTTTATCACCATCAAAACGCAGGAAAAACTATACATATTAGGTATCGCCGGATTCGTACTGACCAGTAGAATGAAAGTAACTGGTCAGTTTTAATGAACATCGAACGTTGTAAATAAGAAACCCGTAGAACTGTAGCGGAATAGCGTTTTTTTTTGCAATTTCACCCGATTTGGAATTTTTTTCCCGCTTCCCACTACACCATATGCAATATTAAATGGTGGCGTTGGAAAGTACAACTTGTCCCACAAAAAACAAGCCCTCATAGAGCTATGTGAACAGAAAAATAAAAGCGTTATGGCTGTTTGAAGGCAGGGAGCGCAAAACGAAAATGCATAACCGAAAAAACCTCCGGGGGTGAAAGGGTTAATATTCCTGCAAGAATTATATGAATGATTGCTATCAGTCTGCAGTAATGGTACAGAGGGAAGGTAACCAGTTGTACCTGCAGGTGTACCTGCACAGTCTGACAATGGCACCACTGATTGGATAGAGTGAGTCTGTAGAGGTACACACCCCCAACTGGTTACCTCCCCTCTGTACCCTTACTGCAGACTGCTAGCAATTCATTCATAACTTCTAATAGAAATAATAAAGGAATGGCACAACATAGAGACATAGGAATAGATAGAAATAATTAAAGGGAAAGAACCAGTAAAAATAAACCTTGGCACACATATTGTTGAAAGGTGGTAACCCTTTCAGGGGCAAATTTCTGTAAATAACCATAACCCAAATGACTATAAATGTATTCCAAAAGCATCCACAGCTTGCAAGACATTCTTCTGCAATGTGCAGTGTTTGTTCCTTTCCTGGAAATCAATACTGTGACAAATAAGTCACCCATTGTTCTCACAAGCACCCTGGCTGTAATCTTGCACCCTTTCCCTATAGTAAGTAAAAACCACAGTGTGCATTGAAAGAAAGTGTCCGGTAATGACTTCATGCCTTTGAGTTCAGTGTGTCATTTGATTCTCTTAAAATGTCACAGGTGCATTGTTTCTCGCCTCTATTTTCTGCTGGACTTGTATTATTACAGGTTCTGTAAAAGGAAGCCCCGGCATTACTCTTTAATCTCATGTTCCTCTTCACCTATAGAATTCACGTCTGTGTAACACCTCTCTGGAAACTGATGCATGGACAGGTGGCAAGACTAGTGTTTCATATGTTAGTCTTAAACAAAAGTCCCTTCTGCCAAAATTATTAAAGGGTGCATGCCTGTAGAGCTGCAGCTATCGACTATTTTTGTAATAGAGTATTTTATCACTTAATCCAACGATTAATCGAGTACTCTATTAACAAAAAACTAATTAAAAGAACGTTTTTCTTTATAAAAACTCATCAGACCTCCCCCAGTGCCATCCTCTGCCCCCCCAAGTGCCATCAGCTGCCCCCTCAGTGCCATCCTCTGCCCCCCCAGTGCCATCAGCTGCCCCCCCAGTGCCATCAGCTGTCCCCCCAGTGCCATCAGCTGTCCCCCAGTGCCATCAGCTGCCTCCTCAGTGCTATCAGCTCCCCCCCGGTGCCATCAGCTGCCCCCCAGTGCCATCAGCTGTCCCCCAGTGCCATTAGATCAGCCCTTCTATGCCATGTCCCCCAGCGCCATCAGCCTATCCATGCCATCCATGTCCCCGTCCCCCAACACCATCAGCCCTCCATGCAATGCCATCCATGTCCCCGTCCCCCAACACCATCAGCCCTCCATGCCATTGCCATCCATGTCCCCCAGCACCATCAGCCCCTTCAAATCACGGGTCCCCCCTTCTACAACCAGCAGATTTGGGCCGCTGCTAACTCTAAACTTACCTTTCCTGGGCTGGCTGACATGGAGTCCGCACTGGGAGGGACCTGACGTCACACACACCGTCAGGCAGCGCGTGCTGACGATGTGTGCACGCAAGGCCCTGGTCAGTGCAGCGCAGTGCCGACGGGAGGCCACGGAGCAGTGAGTGATAGGGTTCACTTCACTTATGCTCCGTGGTCACATGATTTAAACAAATCCTCGTTGCAGGGAAATTGCATCAAGGATTTTGTTGCATCGATTACATCGAATAATCTTTGCAGCCCTACATGACTATTAATACATTTGACACATTTTGGGCAGTCTTAGAACTAATACATTTGTGCTACAATGCGTGCACCATTTTCTGCCTTTAGTAGTAATGTATCTGCCAGAAATTTGCTGGCCTTGCCCCTCACAGTTAACCCCGCTCACTTTTCTGGGCATTTTTTAAAATTGAAAGTATGGCATGTGCCTTGATTTGCAGATTGTCAGCACTAGGGCTGAGAGAATTTCATATTTTGAAGTTCGTTTTTCGGGTTGTGGTATAAGCTGAATTGCGTTATAGATTCCGTTACTACGGACCATAACACAATTCCATGATGCAATGCATAACGGAATGACTTTAGAGGCGTTCTGTTATTCATTCTGTCATAATAGAAGTCTATGGCCTGCATAACTGATCCCTCCGGTGTCCGTTATGCTGGAGTCCTCTCCTGCTTAATGGAAATGGGACGGATCTGTTATGCAGGCCATAGACTTCTATTAAGATGGAATGAATAATGGAAACCCTCTAAAGACACTCCGTTATTCATTCCGTCATGGAATTGCGTTATGTTCCGTGGTAACAGAATCCATAACGCAATTCAGCTTATACCACAACCTGAAAACGAACTTCAAAATATGAAATTCGCTCAGCCCTAGTCGGCACCTTACAACTGGCGCAAATAGTTGCTGTAGCTTGTCCCCAGACCAGGCAGCAGCGGCAGTTGTCAGGAGGCACAATGTTTATTTTTATGATCCTTTTACCTACGTAGATGTAAAGATAACTTATTTGCATTGAACTCTATGAAAGCCGCTCATCTCTCTGGTTACATACTCTAATGCTGCATGTAAATACTCCTAGATCAGGGTACCAGAGATCTGCTTTACACATGATAACCTCTAATATCAGAAATAGGGATGAGCGAATCGACTTTAGATGATGTTGGAACTGAGTTTGGTAAAAGTAGAAATGAATTTCTGAAGTTATTACCCAAGACTTCGCAAAGTAATAACTTCGGCTCATCTGAACCCATACATTCTAATACTGTTTTTGGTGAATCGACTACAGATATTTCATCCAAAATATATATTTTTTTTTTTTGGGGGGGGGAAGGCAGGAACTGCAGTAAATGTCATAAAATATAAAAAAAAAATAGTCACCTCCCCAACCCCAGTCCGATCCAGTACAGACACTCCGCACCCCTCTTTATTTATATGCACCCAATCAGTGGCCCCAGCATTGACTTGACAAACTTCTGGCATCGTTCATCCCATTGGTGTCTGCCCTGGATCAGTAGGTTTGGAGAGGCGAGTATCAGTCAGAACAGAACATTTTTAAAAAGAGTATCCATTTTTTTGAGCTTTAGTTATGATCAGTTTGTGTCACTTCCATCAGAGATTTCTACGTCTAGTACTTTTTTCTTCTAATTGAAGTGATGTAAACTGATCATAATTGATGCTCAAAAAAAGACGGATCAGTTAGTTTTAGTGTAAACCGATGGTGAGCACATATGATGCTCAAAATAACGGATCTGTTTTTCTTTCTATTCTTCTGACGGATCAGAAGAACAGAAAACAAAACAGAGATGTGAACTCAAGTTTATAACATTTGCTGCAATTTTTATATTTTTGTCAATGATCAGATAACTCCTTCAAAAGGCTTGTCCAGGACATTCCATTAGTAGCCTTATTCTTATCAGTTTCAGGTAAAGCACCCAGAGATTCTCCAGCATAACGCTTCTTTAAGGGTGCCTTCTTAGGGCTTATGTACATGGCCATTGGTCGGCTGTTCTGTGCATTGGGGACCACATTCAGCCTCATTCAGCTCTGGTTTATGTGGCCAGCCTCATCCACTGATGTCCTCTTCGAGGCAGCACCTTAAAGGAAACCTGTCATCTCCGAAACATCCCCTGAACTAGAGTAAGCGTTGTATAGTGTACATTATGCTGAATCCAAATATGTAAGTTTTATCTTCATACTCACTTCCATTCTGACGCTGTGCTCCCACAAACCAGCAGTAAAATACACTCAGTGGACTCTTCTTTGAGTCCTCTCCATTATGTGAGTGAGCACCGGAGTCCACTGAGTGCATTTTTCTGCTGGTTTGTGGGAGCACAGCGTCGGAATGGAAGTGAGTATGAAGATAAAAATTACATATTTGGATTCAGCATCACTTACACTATACACCGCTTACTCTAGTTCAGGGAGTGTTTCGGAGATGACAGGTTCCCTTTAAAGGGAACCTGTCACCTCCTTTTCTGAAAATGAGCTGTTAACAGTACCTTAAAGTAGAGCCGAGTGTGATCCTAATGATGTTGTTGAAACTGAGAACTGCCGGATGAAAACGGTGAAAACTGAACTTTTAATCTTGCTGCACGGGCTTTCCGGTGTGGGCTTGAAGTCAAGGGGGCAGCGGCCTCCTTGCTTCAAGTCAAGAAAGCCACTCCCCACTTGCGCTTGACTGACAGCCCGGGTGCGCATGCGCCGCCTTACTATGCGAGCTCCCAAGCGCGCTCGCATAGTAAGGCGGCGCATGCGCACTGAGTACTGAAGCGCCGGCAACATGAAGAGCCGGGTGCCGGGATCGCGCAGTACTCAGTCGCGCAACGCGCATGCGCGAGATTTCTGCGATCCCCGGCACCCGGGCTGTCAGTCAAGCGCAAGTGGGGAGTGGCTTTCTTGACTTGAAGCAAGGAGGCCGCTGCCCCCTTGACTTCAAGCCCACACCGGAAAGCCCGTGCAGCAAGATTAAAAGTTCATTTTTCACCGTTTTCATCCGGCAGTTCTCAGTTTCAACAACATCATTAGGATCACACTCGGCTCTACGTTAAGGTACTGTTAACAGCTCATTTTCAGAAAAGGAGGTGACAGGTTCCCTTTAAGCCTGTGCTGGACTTGCCAGCCTGACATCTCGGCAGTGCTGTAATGAGAGACTCAGGAATTTTTAGGGTATGTTCAGACAGCTAAAATCTGTCATTGATTCAGCAGCAGAAAAGCTTTTGAGAAGCAACATGTTATTTCTTTGAAGCAGATTTGATTTTGGATTCTATAAAGTCAATGGGAAAGCAGGAAAACCTCAACCAAAAACTCTTCTAAAACTGACCCCAAATTAGGAATCTGCCACTAAAAATGACCTGTTTAAGCTCCTTATTTTCCTTCCATGTAGTTTAGCACTGTGAACATACCCTTACTGCATAGTTATCAGATGGAGTATTTTCTATATTAACTCCCACGTCACTTTTCATGGTCAGGACAGGCTTCAGCTGAGGTCTAGAACAGAAGAGCGGTGGATCAATGTTCTTTTAGTTTCTTTCCATAATTCTTGCATTTTTGTTTTTCAGTTCCTTATGAGGAGGTGTTTGCATCCGGCTTCAGTCATCATGCCCACCAGTGCTACACCGTCTGCAGTTCCCACAAATGCTACGCCATTAAGTCTGAGCTGCATTTGCTCTTTCTAATATTCAAGCCAGAGGTACCTACATTCAGCATGCAGATGATTGCTAACAAAACCCTGCATGTATTTACCAGGGGACTTTCCCTTCTGAGGTGTATATGGGCATTGTACAGGATCTGCATCCTTGTGCTTGCGAAACCCACAGAACACTTTCACCTTTTATTTGAAGACACTATAAAGGCCACTTTGATTTCGCAAGGAATGGTAGCTACTTGCATCATAAGTCATTGTTCAAGCGACACCTGTTTTCCATCTGTCAGTAGTCACCTGCATATTTATTTAACACACACGCAGATGTGGCAGCTCCTAAAAGTGATATATCCTGTATCAGAGGTTCATGACATACTCAAGTTGCATAACGTTGCCAGCTGCTAAGCAGAGCTAGATTTGTCACCGAGCCATTTAACAGCAGTTATCGAACGTGTCATCAGAAAATTATCTATTGTTTAAGTTTAGTTTTTTAAGAATTTTTGGTGGTTATTTGTAATTTTCCATGTCACTATCTAAAAAAAAATCCTAAAATCCTGTAGTTCATGGGCACTATCAAAGCTTCGTTCACATCTGCGTTGTGTACCCTGGTAGTCTGTTCCGGCTACCAGAGTACACACCTGATCCACATTCACTATAATGGGATCCTGCGGGTTTCTTAAAGGGGTTCTCTGGGAATTAAGAAAATAAAAATACTTAAATATTACTTCATTATAAATAAATTCCCAAATACCTTTCATTAGTTATAATGGCTCACTTTGTCTAGGGAGCAATCATTAGGAGAAACAAAATGGCCGCCGTCCTATTAGTACACACAAAACCTGTCATAATCACACAGCAGGACAAGTTACATCAGGACACTGAGATAAAGAGCTGCCTCATCTTCCTCTCTGCTCATCAGGGATTATGATCCTGAATACAGATGATAAAATCTTTAGCTGAATCTCTGTAGGAATGGAGCTCATGAGAAGATGTGGCTAATAAGCAGCAGCACTTGTATGCAGTCTCCATTACTCCTGTCCTTCCTCTCTGTACTTCATGTCTCCTGATGAGCTCCATTCCCACAAAGATTCAGCTAAATATCATGTTAAACTGTATTCAGGATCATAATCCCTGACAAGCAGAGCAGAGAGGAGGATGAGGCAGCTCTTTATCTGTGTTGTGAAGTAACTTGTCTTCCTGTATGATTAGGACAGGTTCTGTGTGTACTAATAGGACAGCGGCCATTTTGTTTCTCCTAATCATTGCTCACTAGACAAAACGAGCCATTATACCTAATGAAAGGTATATGGGAATATATTTATAATAAAGTAATATTTGCATATTTTCATTTTCTTAATTCCCGGAAAACCCCGTTAATGTTGGGTTCGTAAAGGCGTTCTTTGGTCATTTTGCCTAATCCGCAGTTGTTACTAATCTATAGAACGAAGATCTTTTAGTTAGTACTTATACATCCCTGGCTCTGCCGATGCCAACGTTCCCGCTGCCCTCACACAAGCTGTGGGCTCTGACACCCAGGTGCCGACTGGATGTGGCCTTTTCTTCTCCTGTTCAGCTTCATTTACTCTTATACAGATGAACAGAAAAGAAGCGGCCACAATTCTGGTTCACTGGCCATAGTAAGTTTGTCCCATTGCTTCATGGAAATAAGTCTATGTGGCTTCTCAGCAATCTTTCATCCTTGTAAAGTATCCATGACTTACACAGAATCAATAATCCCACAGTGTTAACTGCTTGTCTGCAGCTGGCCTGCCAGAATCGTTTCATCTTAGATCTTTTTGTTTTTTGTGTGTCTTACTTTGGCAGCTTTTAGACACAATTAAAAGAGCATCGCCACCATAAACACACCAGTGATGTAAGTCATTAAAGGGGTTGTTCCAAGTTTTAAAGTTATCCATAGGATAGGGGATAACTAGACGATTGCTTGGAGTCCAACCATTGGGATCCCCACCGATCACAAGAAAGGGGGTCCCATTCCCCCATTCTGCTAGAGCAGCAGGTTGTACATGCATTCTTCTTCTATGGGATTGCCGGAAATAGTTGAATACAGAGCTTGGATGTCCCCAGCGCTCCCATAGATAATGAATGGAGCGTTAGGTCTCATGCATGACCTGCCTCTCCATCGGAACAGGTTAGACCCCCCAGAGATTACCTAGTTATCCCCCAACATGAAAAGTACTGTTCCACCTGAGTCTGGATCACTAATTTTTATACTCCCCCTTTGTCTGCCTGCAAAACGCCACAGTAATAAACTGAGAGGACTCATGAGCCATGCACACATAATGGAGAGGACCTCCTGAACACGAGCTAATGAGTCCTCTCAATATCTTACAGGGAGACTTTGTGGATGAACAGGGAGGGGATAGCAATGTAAAAATTAGTGATCCAAACTCACAGTTTTGGGGTATAATGGTGATATATATCAATATATCTTAGATAGTGGTCAGGACTTTTCTGATGCAAAAGTCCAAATCTGCATAAACAGAGATAAATACTAAAATTCTGGCTGCCTGTGGCTTGCACCAGGGGGAGCTTAGAAACTCACTGCATACAGCTTTGTTATTGAGCTCAATGGGATCTGAGTAAATCTGCATGCAGTGATCTCTCCCCAGTAGTGGCTATAGGTGGCCATTATAGCAGCTGCAACTGTTATATATTATAGAATTAATCAGCACAGAATTGCCTTCGGTTTCTTACTTTTCTACTTGTTCCTTCATTCTTTTCCAAATTAGACAAGAAATGACTGCCATTAGTCCCCTTTCACACGAGCGAGTTCCACACATTGGACTCGGAGTGTGTGTCAGGGAGAGCACCCGTCCTGACCTTCCAGCACTGCTGGGGTCGTATAGCATTATATTGATCTATGATGCTATGTAACCCTTACAGTTCTGGAATGTATTGGATAACACTGACAGCATTATGTCAGTGTTATACAATACATTCCAGACCTCTAAGGGTTACATGGCACCATAAATTTATATAATGCTATGTGACCCCCGTCAGTTGCTGGGAGGTCAGGACGGGTGCTCTCGCTGACGAGTCCAATGCATGGAACTTGCTTGTGTGAAAGTTTTCCAGTGGCTCATCACCTGTTTCTAAATCTCTGCCTAAGATTTGCCTTTTACGGTTCTGGAAAAACTGGGTGGCAACCAGTATGGCAGCTACTCCCTCTAGTGCTCATGCACATAGCCATAGCGTTTTTTTGGTCTGCAAATTGCAGATCCGCAAAACACAGATACGGGCTGCGTGCGTTCCGCATTTTGCAGAACAGAACATTTGGCCCATAATAGAACTGTTGTATCCTTGTCCGTAATACGGAGTGCTGTCCTCATCTTTTGCGGCCCCATTGAAGTGAAAGGATCTGCATCAGACCTGCAAATAAATGCGGATTGGATGTGGACTAAAACGGTAGTGTGCATGAGCCCTTAGTCCCAAGCTGAATAGACACATTTATGGGAGGCGGATTGGTTGTCAGTCTGCCAGAAGTACCTTTGATCACCACAAGCTTTCAAGATTTCCAAGTAATGATACATTGGCAGCCTGCCTGGATGTCATGTTGTTCTGGCAAGGAACTATATTTATGTTGTAATAATCGTATGATGATTTTGTAATAAAATTATATTTTACTTGTTCAGTTTCCTATCTTTGCTGTTTTTGTCTGATGAGTGGGGTTCTGACCCTTGAGACCTCAACTGGTCACAGAAATAGGGATCCTGTGCAGTCTATGGGACTGCTGTGTGCTGTATTTGGCTATCTTTGGCAGTCCCATGTCGTATGCTCTACTGCTACTCTATTTACATGTGGGGACACAGGACCTCTTTCTCATGGTCACATGATTTGTGGGAGTCTCTGGTGTCAAACTCTAAAGCCCCTTTCACACGAGTGTCACGGATTCAGTCCGGGTGCGTTCCGAAAAACTCGCACCAATCCGCACGCAATTGCAGTCAGTTTTGACTGCGATTGCGTACGTTCGTTCATTTTTTTCCGCGCAGGTGTGATGCGTATGGATGCATTTCGCACGCGCGTAATAAAAAATTGAATGTTTACAAACAACATCTCTAAGCAACCATCAGTGATTCACGCAGATCCATTCACTTCAATGGGGCCAGGGCTGCGTGAAAAACGCAGAATATAGAACATGCTGCGATTTTCACACAACGGCGAACTGATGCGTGAAAAAACATCGCTCATGTGAAAAGACCCATTGAAATGAAAGGGTCAGGATTCAGTGCAGGTGCAATGCGTTCGCATCACGCATTGCACCCGCATGGAAATCACGCTCGTGTGAAAGGGGCCTAAGGGGCACATATATTAAGACCGGCGATTTAGGCGCTGGTCTTAATAAAGGCCTATAGTTGGCAGAGGATCTGCCGAAGTTTTGAAGAGGCGCCGGCTTCTGAGCCGTCTTACATTTAGACCATTTTCTAGACCTACAACAGGCGTAGAAAATGGTTAATGAGACGGGCCTGCTAACCATTGCGCCACCATCTGCGCCTAATATAGGCGTGTTTCAGTACAATAAATGACCCCCTAAGTGATAAGTTTAAATCCTGGTGGTAAATACTGCATGCAGCACTATCCTTCCCATAGAAAATGTGATCATAGCCTTATACTTTGTACTACAATCCACATGTACAGCACGTTTTTCTTACTGATATCTGATGTTTACATCTATGTAGTGCAATGCCAGTCATCGAAAATTTAGGTTCCACATATAAGAGCTTGAAAGAGGTAATAATAGTAGTAGTAACTTTTTTTTTTGGTGCAGCTCTCCTTGAAAGTAGATGCCCATGAACGGCATATGAATAGGTTTAGAGTTCGGTAACTATTTCAAGGTGACCTTGCTGCTGGTGGATGGGCCCAGATACTGTTTGATCAACAAATGTATCTTCTAAAAACCTCTGATTGCATATTAGACTATGTATTCATTTGTATATAGATCATACACTGTTAGTTTGAAGAATGCTGCTTTGCTTGGTTATTTTTTTTAAGTATCTTTTTATTGATTTGTCAAACAGCATAAAACAAATCCGAGAACAATAAAACAGACAATCAAACCAGTACATAAAGTCTAGTGTATCCATTGAGCAGCATCAATATCGCAGTACAAATTTATGTTTGCAAGAGGAAAAGAGAAAATAACCACCGCACAGAAAAAGTGACATCAAAATACAGTCATGGAAAGTAATAAATACAGAATATATGCATTCACACACAGACATTCACTCCCCCACAGGACCAAGACATATATCCCTGCATCTCATGGTAACACCATTTGAGCATTAATTGAAGGATCACATATCTTAAAGAAGAACTCCCTCAAAAATTTTTATTCTCTGACCTGTTAGAAAGGTGCATGATATAATCTGTAGTGAATGTCATTTTCTTATAACTGTTTCTGTGAGTAATAACTTCTCTTTTTATTGTAGCTGGGTCATGTGACCAAGTCCCTGACCTCCAACTGACCCAGGACAGAAAGCCGGTAACTGCTCTATTCATTCTTATGGGAGCCTCACTTTCAGTCTCATAGGAATACATAGAGAATTAGACTTCCTGTCCACACATAAGTCTATGTGTGGGTTGGTGAGTCTAATTGCTGGTCACATGACACAGATAAGAAACTTCAGGATGATAGAAGTAAAAAATTCAGACACTGGTAAGAAAATGACATTCACTACAGATTACATCATGTACATTTCTAGCAATGTGGAATTAAATTTTTGTCGGGAGTTCTTCTTTAATTCAAGTCTGCCCATTGACTATAAACGTCCTTGAGCTTTGCCCCCTGTGTGCAGCACCTGTACATAGAAGCTCCATGACTCAGCTGCCTCCTGACAGCCAAGAACATGGAGCTTTAACCTGAGACCTTTTTTCCTGGTCTACAGGCTTTTGATCACTCTGACAAGCTGTCAAAGCCATCACAAATGCTTGTACTATCTCCCTCTCATTACTGCCGGTCACAGAGCAGTTTACAACTACATATTGGGTGTTTTTGCAAACTTCAGAATCAGAAAATAAATATTCAGGTTTGATTTGCGGTTTACCCTTGCTATCTTATAGGAAAAATGAATTAAAAATTGAAAATCTGCGAAAAAATATATATATTTTAAATTTCACCTTCCTTCTGTTTTAATTCTTGTGGGAAATCTAAAGGGTTAACAAACTTTGTAAAATCAGTTTTGATTACATTGGGGGCTGTAGTTTCTAAAATATGTTCATTTATGGGAGGTTTCTATTATTTAAGCCCCTCAAAGTCACTTTAGAACTGCAAAGGTCCTTTAAAATTAACTATTGGAAATTTTCATGAAAATCTTAAAAATTACATCTAAAATTTGAAGCCTTCTAACGCCCTAAAAAAATAAAATTACATTTCCAAAATTATGCCAACATAAAGTGGACATATGGTGAATGTTCATTAATAACAATTTTATTAGATATCCCTATGCAACTTAAAAGCAGAGAAATTCATATTTAAAAAAATGTGATTTTTTTTTTTCAAAATTTTCAGTAAATTTTGATTTTTTATAAATAAAGGTAAAACATATTGACTCAAATTTACCATTAACGTGAAGTACAATGTGTCATGAGAAAACAATCTCTGAATGGCTTGGATAAGTAAAAGCGTTCCAAAGTTACTACCACATGAAGTGACACATGTCAGATTTGCAAAATTAGGCCTGGTCTTGAAGTGGTTAAGGAAACAGTCAGGAGATCCTCTGTATTCATAAACAAGCTTATATAATTGTTATATAATAATTGTATCCAATGTTGCAAAGTGGGAGTTTTGGGGGTCTTCCAATTCAGAAAGATAGTTTTCCTTGCATAAAACAAGAGCAACCTGTATTGTTGTCTACCGTATTTAGTGGGGATAACATAAATTGGCTAGTACTAAAAGACTGGTCGACGGTATGCAAACATCTGGAAAGCCAAGTTTAGCATTTATATAAGTTTGAATCTCTTTCCAGAAGCTTTGAATAATCGGACACTGCCAAACCATATGTAAGCGACAGCCATTCTCATGACCGCAGCACGTACATTGAGGACTAGGCAATTTACGAATCTTAATCTTTCTGGTGTATAGTACACGCTATGTAACCATTTCACCTGAATGAGTTGATCTCTAGTGCTAACAACTGTGGATCTCCACGTGTGGCTAAGTTCTCTCACATGTGAGGCCTCCAGATTGTCTATATCACACCTCCATTTAACAAAAGACTTGTCGAGTGGAGAGTCTTGCTCAGCCAGTAATGATGCGTATAGGGTCGAGACCGGTTTAGCCAACCGAGCACTCCTTCCCACGCCTCAATAGGACCACATTCCAGTCTAAACGGATCTTTACCAAATTGAGCATGACAAGCATGTCTGAGCTGAAAGTACCTATATAAGCAGTGTTGGGGCAGTTTAAATTCCTGTTTCAGACTGTTAAATGACCTGAATAGACCCCTGTCATAAAGTTGTGGAAGATATTGCAGGCCTCTCTGGGGCCACAATTCTAAATCTGCCAGTGAAAACAATTCTGACAAACCCCTGTTTCTCCATAGCGGTAGATAGGGCAACCAGCTCTCCCCATGCACACTCACCCATTTAACCCAGATTTCCACTGTACCAGCCATCGTCAGGATATAATATTCTGTAGAGCCAGCTCCCTTCATATATACTAGGTTTGTAAGGGCCTCATAAGAACCCACTAGGGCAGCTTCCAACACCACTGCTGGATTGCTCACATCAGCTCTAATATCAGCTCCACATAGCTCAGCTGTACTGCTGTATAGTACATACAGAGGTTAGGCAGCGGTAGAAACACATCCCCCACCCCGGTGAATATGTTGCAGCGCCATTATTTTTGCCAGAATCTTAACACCAAGATTCAAGAGCGAGAATAGTTTGGTAGGAGCTACATTGGTCCGGAGGGCATCCCGGCTTGTGGATTACCGCAATAGTTGCCTCTGAAAACAGAAGGAGGTAAGGAGGTAAAAGCTTCTGAAGTCTGGTACCGCGCTCTTTAGAGAATAACTTCAGCCGGACAGCCGTCCGGACCCAGAGCCTTCCTCGCTGCTAAGGATCTGATATCGAGTTCGATCTCAGAATCCGTGATGCGTGCCGCCAAGGCATCTTTATCTTCGCATGCGAGTAGAAAGTTTAATCCCAGCCGAAAAACGGGATATATCCCCTTGAGTACATGTAATTTTTGAAGCATATAAATCAGAATAATAGCGACACACATCTCGAGACTCTATCAGCCATACACCTCGGTCGGTCATAACTCCAGCAACCACCGTTTGGGGTCTTCTGAGCGAGCCAAGTAAGCTAAAGCCCTACCATTCTTATCCCCATCTGAGAAAACAGCTTGCCTCTGAGCCAGAAGTTTCTTTTGAGTATAGTCAGTAAGGTGTAGGCAGTGTGCTTCAAGCCAATCACTCTGCCTCCCACTACTCGGGTCTTCCAAAAACTCTTGTTCCCTGTCCAACACTGCTGTCTCTAGCTTAGTCCGTTTTATGCATAATTCCTTCCTATATGATGCTATCGCATGGATTAACGCCCCCCTCATCACTGATTTAAAGGCATCCCATTCTTGCAGAGGGTTCAAAGACCCCTCATTCTCTTTCCAGTAGTGTTCCATGGCCTCATGCCACTCGCCACTGGTAAAATATCAAGCCACGTCAGCTTCAAGTGCCACCACCTATTTGGGGGAGATGGGAGCAATGGCTGGGATAAAATCAAGAGACGGGGGTCATGATCCAAAATACCCCGAGGTAAATAATCACTAGTTCTGATATAGGGTTGTAGATCCCTACAAAATAAGGTTAGATATATACAGGACAAAGAACCTGTGGAAGCTGAGTAGCATGACAATTATGTAGCGTTAGGATGAAGATGATGACATACCTTTATTAGACCATGGGCTTCTACTCAATGAAGAAGAGACTTGTTATGAGAAGCCTGTGGGTACAATCTGTCTCTTAGCAAATCTAAGGTCGCATTGTAATCGTCCATAATGATAAAGTGAGTTGCTGGAAGCATTGCAACTTTGCTCATAATAGAATCAAGAATTTCCCTACAGAATGGAGGTGGTATATAGAGACCTATAACCAGATATTGCAACCGTCTAATACTGGCATGTAGTAACACATATCTTCCAGAGACATCTATTTGAACGGACATTAGCTGAAAAGTAAGGTTTTTGGCGATTAGAGCAGAAACTCCTCTTGCATAATTATAATATATCGCATGATAAGCATCTCACCCAGGGGCGTTTAAGAGCCAAAGCTTTCTGGCCCTGTAGATGTGTTTCCTGTAATATAACTATATTGGGACTATAACTTTTTAAGTAGTTAAAGACCAGTGAACATTTAATCTTATTATTGAGACCTCTAAAATTCCAGGATATCAGCTATACTGACGCCATATATCCACCAAAAAAACATAACCGAGTCTCCAGGTCCCGTGGAGGAGCAGACATTCACACACACTGACACAAACCATAGCCATAGAACTCCAATGTGAAGACCGGATAGAAGGACAACCGAACATTTTCATAGGTGATGTTACCCTTCTGTCGGGCAGCTAACAGTATGGCGTCCCTGTCTCTAATTCAACATCTTCATAATAAATGGCCTGTCAGGGGCTCCCGCATGTAGAGGCTTGGTAAGGACCCTATGTGCTCTTCTGATAACGAAGCAGTTGGATAGGGCAATCGGCTGTAGAATGTCTCTAATCAGTTGTTCCGCAAAGATTTCTGGTGCGGTTCCCTCAGCCCGCTCTGGCAGACCCAGGATGTGGATATTATTTAGTCAGTTGCGGTTTTACGCGTCTGCAGCCCTGGCTTGTAACATCTTAACCTGCTGCTGCAATTGTCTAGTATCAGTTTTGCCCGCTCTGGTTAGATTTTGCACATCGCTCAATCTGCTTTCCTCCTCAGCAGTTCTTTCACGTATTTTGTCAAAGTCATGCCGCAGACAGCTGAGATCAGACTGGAGATGATGAATTTTCGCTGGCAGCGCCACTTGGCACGTGGCAATCGCTTCCTTCATGATTTGGGAGGCCTTGGCTGAGGTTTCTAATGGAGGAGACCCTCCGTCTCCCTGATCTGTTTGATTCATGGCATCCATAAATACTTTTGCGACAGGAGGAGTAACGACTGTGGCAGTTTTGCGGCCTATATAAAACCTTACAAAGAAAAAAAGGGGTTTTCAGTCAGCACATCCCAATGCGCAGGTGCACATTGCTATGGCTGATTGCAATGAAAAGGAAAATACATACAATGCAACCGCACACTGCTAACCAGATAAAGCACAAAATGCCATAGAGATATGAAGTATTCTGGAGCTAATGCTATGCTTGTTTGGTAAATTAGAGATTCTTGGCAAATATATTTTGTACAAAATTATCTGGGCCCGTTCACCAAATTGTCCAGGTGATCTCTGTAGAACGGGAACCTAACACTATTTCCTACCTGTTATGTGCCAACCTTGGCTTCCGTATAATCAGGGGGTGTTTGTATATAAAACCTTCACAGGATAGTTCCCAGAATGTTATCAATAGAAAGCAAATAGCCTGTCAGTAGCAGGTGAAATCAGGAGAATCTGGGCTGGTATGCAGGTATAACAGTAGGCTTAGCAGGATCAACTAGCTAGGTATAAGATATTCTCCAGGAGAGATTTGGGCACAACAGGTGTAGGTAGGGCAGGACACACTCCCCACAGCAGTTAGGAGAATAGGTACCTTCCATGACACAATAGCTTGTATATTAGATTCTATTACTGGAGGGGGAGTCTCAGGTATCACCTCACCAAGCTCCCCTCAGAGCAGTCTTCCTGCCTCTATCGACACAAAAGCCTACCCACTTCTTCTTCATTAAGATGGCGCCTGCCACGTGTCTCCTCCCGCCTCCATCTACTACTCTCCACAGACCACTCCACTGGGTTACTGACAGGATCCTCGGGGGTGCCGGACGACGAGCAGGCCAGGCAAGTGATAGTGTTGGCCAGTGTAGTGCAGCTCCCCGCTCAAGCACTGCACACTGCAGCGGAGCTCTGTTCCAAGGGGGGGGCAGCGCTACTCCCAGCGCTTCTCCCCCAAGTCTAGAAACTTTAGGACACAGGCTGGGAGTTTGATGGTGCACTTATTGCTGGATGAATATCAGGGGTGTAGCTAGAAATGACTGGGCCCCACAGCAAAGTTTTATATAGGCCCCCCCACACACACATACATTTCTTCGCAGCCTCCTCCTATTGTGGGTAACAACAAATCGGCTCCATTGTACTCAGTCTTTATATTATTTGTAAGGGCTGGTTTATAAAAGATGGGAGGCTACAGTGCATTGTTTCTAAAGAACAACTATAAGTGCTGATACACAGAAGTGTGCTGGGTGCGGGGAAACACAGTCCATGTGTCAGACGCATCTCCAGGGCCGACCACAGCTCTTCTGACAGCATCATAGTGATTTATGATCCAGTCAGTTCCAATCTGATCGAGGAGGTTTTGTACTGTGCTCAAATAGTGATGCAAATACAGAGCAATAGTCCCATAAGCACAGTTGTGTGGATCAGCACTTACAGTTGTTCTTTAGCACAATGCCTGTAGCCTCCCATCTTTTATAAACCAGCCATACAAATAAGCACAGTTGTGTGAATCAGCCCTAAGTGCAGTTGTGGGACCACTGGGCTGTATCAATAGATGTCAGCAAGCGCACGTCATAAGCCGGCTCCTTACTGGCTCAGTGTGGCTGTTAGCGTCTACTGATTCTGCTCAGTCACCCTGGTCTTATAAATGTGTCCCCTTCTTTTTTGTGACCCCCATTCAGACCTCGGATCAGACTCCAATGCTTAGATCAGAGAAAAAAATAAAACAACTCACCTATCCTGCTCTGGATGCCGCCGCTGCTCCTGAGACCCAGTGCTCTTCCTGGTCTTCATGCTGCACTGTGCTGTGACCCAACTTCGTACAGCATGAGATTACAGAGTGTGCCGATGTCCTCACTCATGCCGCACTGTGCAGCATGAAGTGGTGAGTACAGAGCCTGGGGAGCTCTGCATTCACCACTCCCCTACATTTGCCCCATTAGACGCACTGACATTTTCCCCCACTTTAGGGTCCGGGGGCAGTAATAATGAAATATATAAATATATATATTTACTCAATATATAGTAATTATGACTAAACAAATATACAGAATACATTTATACAGCACACATACATAAACATGTATACCTTCATATCTACATACATGTATACTTACATATCTACATACATACATGTATACTTGTATATCCACATACATAAATAGAATTACACTTACATTTTTGATGACATCAGGCATAGATGTCCCTGTTCTGATGCTGACTAGGCCTCCCTGTGATGTTGTGTGGGGGAGGGGAACAGAGACTCCCAGACACCAGGGCTGCTAGGAGAGGAGGTGAGTGTAGGATTGATGCACCAAGAAGAAGTGGAGGAGTGTGGAGATGAAGAGGGGCAAAAGCAAAACTGGATCAGCAAGAAGTGGAGGAGAAATGGTGGAGGGGAAGCAGAGTTAGTGAGGAAGGAAAGGTTACCTAGAAGGGGGAAGCCATATCAGTTGAGCTGAGAATTGGGCTGCCGGGAGCTTTACTGCTGACAGCTCCTAGTTATGTAGTGTCAGGGGCTTTGTTAACAATAGAGGCAACCTTTGGGGCCCTGGGCTGCAGGCTCCATCAGCTCAGCACCTCTAATAGAGAAAGAAAAAGGAGCTGGGAGAACGGAAGCAGTAGGGAAGGTGGCGCCCTCTGGACTATGCTATGGTATTGCACCCTGTGAGATCGTACAGGTAGCAGGAGGTTTGCTCTGCTCCTGGGCCCTTTAGGCTAGGCCACGCCCTCCGCTGCTTTGAATGTTTGATTTTCCTACAACTATGACTATGTGCACCTGCATGTTTGTTCTACCATGCAGGATGTACTGAATTATTCTGTTTCTTTATTTTTTTCAGCTTATATCAGGAGGTTGGTTGATATCATTAATGCATCCCCTTCACAACCTTTTTTAACTAGGTGACGTGTATAGCTGACCGTGCACCTCCTGCTCATTGAAGGTTTGCTGGCACAGTGATGCAACGGGTCATTGCCTGCTCACCCTGAGAGGTAATAATGGTAGTAGTCAGTGATTTTATGGGTGCAGCTCTCTTTGAAAGTAGATGCCACAAATGGCATACAAATAGGTTTAGAGATAGGTATCAAGGTCTCCTTGCTGTTGGTGGACGGGTCCAGATACTTTATGTTCAAAAAATAGATCTTTTAAGAACCTCTGATTGTATATTAGATGAGGTATTAGTTTGTATATAGATCATACACAGTTAGGCTAGTTTCACATCTCTGACAGAGAACCGGCCACCAGATCCAGCAGAAAATGCCAGGAATCGGCCAGACACAAACCGCAGCGTCCACCGATTCTCCACATTTTTGCCAGAATGCAGCTTGATCTCCACCAGACCCCATTATAGTTAATGGGACAGGCGGGCATTCTAGTAGGCAGTTCTCTACCAGAACAACCAGATTCAATACACACTGCAGATGTGAATCTAGCCTTATTTTATAGAATGCTGCTCTGCCTGTCTGATCAGTTGATGATGATGCTATTATGCCTTGAATAAACATCTATTTATATCATCAAGAAAGTGAGTGCCAGTCCTCCTTCGCTATACACTAGTGAGATGCCTTCCCTGGACGCATGCACCATGTGCAAACCGCAGTGCTGACCCATCTTCTTCAATACCTGCCCTTGTTATGTCAACAACTTTCTTCCATATTGTTTTTCCACTACTGGTTTAGGACCGGGCTGGTTGACCGTCACCTGGTAGACCACACAAGGGAAACACTAAGGGTTGCAGATGCCTTTATATGGCGGGTTCACCTCAGGTGCGTGCAGGTGCCTTCCTGTAGTCGCCACTGGCTGTCTTGATCCACTGGGGCTGGATTCATTATGACTTAAGGCCCTTTTACACGGAAAGATAAATCGTATAAGCGATCGTATATTAACGAACGATGAACGATCAAACGATGCAATGTAAATACCGTTTACATTGAAAGAGAAGTCGTTCACAATCTTCGTACTTTCGGTCGTTTTATAATCGTTATTACGATCGTAGAATGAATAACGCCCATTACCATCTGCCAACGACTAAACGATTTTCGTTTACACTGGAAGATTTGCGAACGATTAACGATTAATTTATTGGCAGGACAAAAGATGCGATCAACGAGAAGCGAATGAAATTTCGTTCGTCGTTAAATTGTTAAGCGTGTTTATACACAACAATAATCGTGCAAATTCGAACGTTTTAACGATTATTTGAACGATAATCGGCTCGTGTAAAAGGGCCTTTACACTGCTGGAGGCAGGCCGTATCCTGTTTATAACGCTGAATTGTAGGCATTGTGGAAATTGTTGAGGTGTCACTACATGTTGCTGCACTCTGGAGGTTATGGTAAGGTGCACCCCAATAGGAAATAAACCCAGAGAGTCAGTGTTTGAAGTAAACCAGTGTGCTTCTTTACTGGAGGAACTCAAATGCAAAACAATACAGGCAATGCACTGAGCTGGCCTCTCCAGTCTCCCTTCTGGTAGAACAAGGTTCTGTGCTAAAGAAAGGCCTGAGCTAAGTGTCCCTCTCTCTCTCTCTCTTAGAAAGCTGGTACCATTACCAAAGCGCTAATGGCAAAGGGTCTTTTTCTCAGTCATCTGCTGGCACCCTGGTCAAAGGGCTTATGATACAAGGTCTGTGGCCCCGTCTCAGCGTCTTACTCTGGTCACTCGTGCAGTCTGGCAGAGTCTCTCAAATAGGGGCTCTGACTGAATTAGAACTTTGTTTCTGTTAGGCTGGGCTTCTCCAAACCACCCATCCCACTACAATGTCACAATTTCAGTATGCCATAGACGTGTATCATGCCTTAATACAAGTTGATGGGAGTGACCAAGAAGTTTTTAGACAAGCACTGCAATGGTTTCTGTAACCCGTGGATACAAGCAATGTGTAAAGTGATGGTAAAATGAATCTAGCCAGCAAAGGAGGCAATATGGACAATCACAATACATTAGTAAGTGCCTTGTATTAACTTTGTCGACAGGATAAATGCCATTTGATGAAGTGAGACAACCGCTTTAAAGAGGACCTTTCACCGTTCCTGACATTACTGCTTTAATAGCTTCATGCATTCCCCATGTAACAACAATTCTGAAGCATCTATTCTTATGTCTCTATGTTGTGCCATTCCTTTATTATTTGCACTAGAAGTTATATGCGAATTGCTATTTGCCTTTAGCAAAGGAACAGAGGGGAGGTAACAAGTTGGGGGTGTGTACCTGCACAGACTGAACATGGCAGCACTGATTGGATAGAGTGAGTCTGTGCAGGGACACACCCCCAACTGGTTACCTCCCCTCTGTACCCTTACTGAAGGCAAATAGCAATTCATTCACAACGTCTAGTGCAAATAATAAAGGATTGGTACAACATAGAGACATAAGAATAGATGTTCCAGAATTGGTAGTACGTGGGGAATGCATGAAGCTATTAAAATAGGCATGTCAGGAATGGTGAAAAGTCCTCTTTAAGTGCTATAAAATCTAATTCTCTTTGCTGGTACTGTAAAACACTGCAGATTTTTCACAGACACTTCTGCTCAGTGTGATCATATCCTAAAACATCCACATAGGTATGGCTCACAGTAAAAATACAATTAAAACTTGTCAGCATGGTAAAAATTAGAGCGAATCAGCAAACGTCTCAAATATTCGTCCACAAGACAAACCCAAAGCTTTTTACTGCACATGGCAGGGAAAAGCATGAGGGAGAAAAAAAGAAGGATGCTCAAATTACCCTTAGGGGAAGTTGGGGAAAAGGCTTTCTCTGAAAGGCCCTGGCTCACAGGCCAACAGACAGCCTGGATGTGCCAGTCAGTGCTGCAGAAGGCAAGGTTGCCCTTGAAGAACAAGCTGAACATTCTGTGTTGAGCTGTGAAATGAGAGTGGATGGGTCTATGCAGTGTACGACAGCAAACAATCTTAGGAACAGTGTAGCTGAGATGCTCTACTAGCTGCCTGTGGATTTTTTGTCCTTTCCTGCCCTTTGACCTTATAAACACTCATTAAAGCTCAATCCTGATAAGAATGTGGCATAAACAAGTGTTTATGACCTCTTAGTAGTTTAGCGATAAGGGTTATTAGATATAATTTTTAGCGAAAAATTAGTAAAATGCAATAATAAACAAAAATTGTTTCCAAAGGTGTATATAGCCTTTAAATCTCAGCAAAAAAAAACTGAAATAATAGTCTAAAATCTTGTCCAGAGCATCTGCAGACATTTTTTTGGGGGGAGGGGGAGGGCTGGGGTAGCAATATACCTGTACAATACATGTTTTACACTATAGAAGGTAGCGTTTTAACTCTCTGTGAAAATACATGAAATAGTAGTCCAAAATCTGTAACAGGCCATCTCCAGACAGTTCAAGATGTGTTTTTTTTTGTGAAAATAGAAATACAAGTATACGACACATGTTTTACAATTTTACAATCCAGAGGGTTTCTTTTAAAATCTCTGTAAATAGTAAATAGTGAGCCAAACTATTAAACAGGGCATATCCAGACAGTTTAACTGTTTTAGTTTTTTTTTGGGGGGGGACTAGCAATACAAGGTTACAACACATTTAACAATACAGGGGGTAGCATTTTAAATCTCTGAACTTAATCTCTGAACTTGAAACATGAAACTGAACTATTTAACTGGGCATCTCCAGACAGTTGAAGTGTTTTATTTATTTTTTTTGTGGGTTTTTTTTTTTGGGGGGGGGTCAGGGGGGTTAAGGAATAGCAATACAAGTGTGCAATGCGTGTTCTATGATAGAGAGGGTAGCATTTTAAATATTTGAATGCACATAAGACATTAGACTCAAATCTCTTAGTGGTGCCAATACTGCATTATTTCCAAAGTAACTTGTCACTAGCAGTGTCTTCACTGTGTTTGTCAAAAGGGAAGAACATTTAATTGCACCAGAAGTAGTAGCAGTAGGCTGCCATTCTCCCTGGCTTCAAAAACGTGCAACATTATCATTGAAGAGAAAGAGGAAGAGATTGTGGATTAGATGGCTCACTCCTCCTCTCAGTCACAGCAGGATGATGTGGAGGTCATTTCTGAGTCTGACACCATGCCTTAGAGCCAGGGGACCCAGCATTTTCCTGCTCCTCCTCCTTGCAGCCCCAGAGAAGCCTTTTTAGTGCCACCCTCTCTGTCTTCACTGGCCCTTCCTAGTTGGGCACCTTCTTTTTCCTAAGAAAAGGCAAAAAACACCAGGCCCTACGGCAGGTAAGAGAGTCTCCTTGTTGACAACCTGTGTGAGAACAGTCACCGTTTGGACTGCTCTGAGGATGGGGTGGCAGTCTGGGCAAATACAGAGCAGGGAATGGGGAGGGGGGCCAAGGAGACCACCATGATATATCTAAGTGGCAGGGAGGGGACAAGACAGCAATGATGATTGTGTGTTGGACAGGACCTGGGAGCCAGATTGAGGTGCCAAAGAGGAGGGGGAGAAATCTGAGAAGGGTGGTGGCAATAAAGAGTGGACGCAATGTACAGGCAAAACCTCCAAGAGAACTGGCAGAATTGGTGATGCTGCTGACACTGTAGGCACAAAACGCGCTGGACCCACGCCAAGCGTGGCTTCCGCAAGCTTTGTGCGAGCAACTCCCGTATGTTGTTTTTTCTCGCAAAGGCTGACACATCCTCATCCTCGACCACAGCCATGTGCAAGATCTGCAGGATTAAAATAAGCTGTGGGCATTCAAACACAAACATAAGTACCAGAGCTCTACTGCAGTACATGAGGCGGCATCACCAGATCCTTTGGGAATATACAACTGGCTAGCATTCCCAGTCAGAACAAGTCTCTCCTTGTCTTGTTTGTGGGAGCAAACCTGCATCCCAAGCAATACAGTGTCTGTGTCAACATCATCAGCTTCTACTTCTCCTGCTAAGATTCATTGTCCTCTGATCCATAACAGAATGTGTGACCATGCAAAATCTTTTCTCGACCAGCAATTAGCGTGTCTACAAGCTGAACCCCCACCTGCCAACTTGCTGGCGGTGCATTTGCAGCAAGGTGCATGCCACAGTGGACACCTGTTATGGGCGGGACAGTGCATGTCTTTCATGGGCCACTGGGACAATGTTTTTTGCAGCAGTGGTGAGGCAGCAGAAAGGTCCAGGTCTTTTTGAACCCCCCATGATTGTGTCGACCTGGCTCGCACACCAGGCACATATCTGCTGCCTCCTCCACTTCCTCTTCCATGGACATGCTCCCGTCTCCAACAGCAGCAGGGCACAACATTGCTCCCACTCTCCCTCCTTCCTATCACTTATGTCAAGTTAAGTGTTGCCATGCAGTGTTGGAGCTGATTGTCCTGGGTGAGAGTAGCCACCTAGGCAAGCAGTTGCTAAAGTACATCAAGCATCAAACATCCCGCTGGCTGTCACCTCACCAATTCCAACCTGCCAAGAAGGTCAGTGATTATAACTGTAACATCGTGCTCTGATGCTTTCCCTTGCCCTGGGCTGAATCACTGAGGGCAAGGGCTTTTTTTGGAGATCTGGTGACATACTGGGCTCTCCATGGGTAAGCTAGGTGGAGTGAGCCCAGTGATGTCATGGCACTAATGGGTGGGCATTAGTGCTGCCCTAGCCTGTAAAGCGGCTAGGGCAGCGCTAAACTCCACCCATCAGCGCTGGAAAAATCATCAGGAACACCGCTAGGCAGAAGACTTGGCTTAGCAGTGAAAAACATAAAAATTTACTGCCTTTTTAGCCATGAAGAACCCCAGTATGCCACCGGATCTCCAGAAAAAGCCCTTGCCCTGCGCAATATAGCGCAGTTATTAGTTAGTTAGGTTTAGCGTAGGACCTGCCTGAACTGACACCACCGTGGCGCTGGGTAGGTGGGCACAGATGTATTTTGATCAAAATGTATTGGCTAAGAGTCTCAGATTTTATCTATAGAGTGAGGGCTTAGTCCATATATTGTTTGCATCTATTGTTTTAGTGCATTTTTTCCGTGAATTTCTATCTTCAGTGCATACCCTGTTCCCTGATCCCATGAACTCCTGACCAGACTAGAATAGTGGCCAGAACTGACCGTCTGCTCTCTGACATATCTTCTTTCTTGTCCAACCTCGAGTGTCATCTTGGATAGGGTTTTCAGCAAGGGTGTTACTAGGGTCTCAAAAAATCCAGGGCCCAATCCCAAATGAATATGGACCAATTCTATAAGTCAACCCTCCCCCCCACACACCGCATTTAACTGTACTTGCTATACAGCAGCACATACGTTTCACATCCAGTGCCTTCCAGGTGACGTCTCCTCTGATGTAGATCTTCTCTGTCATCATCTTCTCCATTCAGTCCCAGACAACTTCTTTCAGCCACGTCTTGTCTCTGCAGAGTTTGATACAACGACATCTTAGCTTCCTAACATTTCTTTCATCATCCCCCAACCTGGAGTCCCAACAGTGTTATCTTGCTGCTCACTGTGCTCCCCAATAACCCCAATTACCATCCTAAAGAAAAATATAATGGCCCCTGGATTTAAAATACTCCTACAGGACTTCCGGTTCCGGCGCTGGGATGGTAGGCACGGAGTAAAGCAGCTCCGCTCCCCTACCTCGCTACCGAGTGCCCCGCTCCGCCAACCTACACTGCTAAGAGGGATCGGTGGGGTGGAAGAGATCCCTCCCGTTACTTCTGCACCTTCCGGTCCATGGACCGATATCTCCTGAGGAGCGGGAGCCGAAAGATCGTCAGCCGCAAGCCCACAGACAGCCAGAGCATGTTGAGCAAGATGGCGGATTCCCGCCCTGTGTCCCCAGTTATTCTGCAAGAAGACAGCCGGACCCAGGCAGCGTCGGAGGAGGATCGGGCAAGTGCATATAACGTTGGGCCTCACAATATTGATTATAGGCAACTGGCCATCGAGGTGGCCAAGTATTTGGCCCCAGATATAAGGGACACGTTAGCAAAGACACTATCGTCGTCCCTTCAACAAATCCAAGAGGCCATACTGCAGCATGATCAAAGATTCGAGGAGCTGGAGCAAAGAGTGGCTGTGATGGAGGAGGAGGCGGCAAAGGCACATCACTGTCTCCAAGATCTGAGCACCCAAAACATTATACTGAAAGATCGCCTGGAAGACCTCGAGAACCGCTCGAGAAGGAACAACTTAAGGTTGGTGGGACTGCCGGAAGCCATTAGACCGCAGACTTTGAAAGCCTTTTGCGAATCAGAGATTTCACAGGCACTGGGGTTGGAGGGCCAACATAAAGTGGAAAGGGCCCACCGGATCGGTCCCCCCCCCCGATTTACAGAATAATTCGGACACCGTGCACCCGGGGCTGCAGTCCAGACCGCGACAGGTCATCATGCGGTACTTAGACTTTAATGATAAGGAGGCCATATTGAAAGCATATCGGCTCCAGAGAGGGCCTCTGAAACTCAGAGGTCACACTGTATTACTATTTGCCGACTACTCTGCTGCAGTGGCGAAAAAAAGAAAAAGCTTTAGTATGGTATGTTCCGCCTTGTTCCGGAAACAAATAAAATTCCAGCTGCAATATCCAGCCAATCTGCGGGTAACACACAAAGATGGGACGATCACCACCTATCACGATCCCAAAGCAGCAGAGGAGTTTGTTCGGTCGCTGGACAGACATCGTGAGAACTTGGCACCGTCCGTTGTAACTCATGCTCCAACGTGGCAGGGGGCAGCACCACGCAGTCCTGAATGGAAATCTATCAGTCAAGGCGCTCCAGGAGACAATACGACGTGGGAATCAGTACCTAAGGATAGAAGGTCTCCCAAGCAGAGGAAACTGGGAGATGAAGATGACTGAGTACTGACTGTAGTGCCCTCATATCCTTTGTATCTAAGGCCGTGCTTGAACTGAACCAGAGTTTTATATTGCTTTCATGTTTTTGATTCTCTGCACTCAGGACATTTGGGTCTAGTGGCGGGATCCTGCGGTTCGTCTAGCAGACATCTCTCTGATTCCAACTCGCGGAGATAGGCCCGTGACCAACTCTAGTGGATGGGATCACGTTATACGTTTTATGTTGTTTTCTGTAGTAGCCGTGATAGGGGGAACCGAATACTGTGTGGGCTATGCTGGTAAATATCTGACACAGCGAGGGAAGGAGGATGATGTCCCAGAAAAAAGGGAGTCGCCATACTGTACGTGAAGCATTGGGTGGTGGAGGTTACATTAGAGTTCGGTGTAGGGGGGGAAGGGGGTAGTTGGAGAATTGCTAGTTTCGGTTTAGTTTATACAGCGCAGCTCTTTTTCTTGGCCGATTTGAAATGTACTTCTCGTCGCCGTCACACCCGACATATAAGCATCTTTATGAATAACCCACCATGAAGGTCATCTCATGGAATATTAAGGGGTTAAAATCCCCCAACAAGAGGTGGATGGTACTAAGGCACCTTAAGAGGATGCACCCAGATGTCGTATTGTTACAAGAGACACACTTAGGGAGGGCAGATATGGATAGAATGAAGAAACTGTGGGTGGGTCAGGTTCTAGGTTCTCCGTCAGTTCACAAAAAAGCGGGGGTTATCATTCTAATTAACAGGCGATTTCAGTGCCAGATACTGGGTTCTAGGACCGATGACCAAGGTAGATGGGCCCATGTGTCTTTGATGGTGCAGGGTATCCAGTATAGTGTATACAATATATATGGTCCTAATGCAGCAAACGCAGGGTTCTTCAGCGAGTTGGAGGGCCTGTTACTAGCTGATCCCTGCCCTTTTAAGATAGTGGGCGGAGATTTTAACTCCGTTGCGCATCCTGGTGAAGATAGAAAGCGATCCCTCCAAATACATAGCACGGATAGCTCTCAGGATAAAGTCCTGAACCCTTTGCTTCAAACCACGGGTATGGTGGATCCGTGGCGTCTGTTGAATCCGGATGACAGGAGCTATACGTTCTTCTCCCACGCCCAAAAATCGTGGTCTCGAATTGATTATATTCTGGTGCATGGCTCCCTGCAGGCTAGGGTGGAGAGGGCAGAGATTGGGGACATGGTCATTTCAGATCATGCCCCGATCTCGCTTACACTAAAAGACATATTCCCCAGGGGCTCCGATTTTATATGGAGATTCCCTGCCCAGCTGCTGTCCAAGCCAGACTTTGTGAGCAAGCTAGAAGGATGGTGGGAGGAGTATTCAAATGATAACGCTGCTCATGAGGATACTCCAGAACTTTTCTGGAATGCCTCAAAGGTGGTGATGCGAGGTAAAATTATGAGTTATGTCTTCCATATGAAAAAACAAGTTGCGCTTCATTTGAATCAAACGAGCCAGCGAGTCAGACATTCGTACCTGCAATTCAGTAATTCCCCATCCATTGACCACAAGAGGCAGTGGGTTGAAGCTCATCAGGAATTTGAACGATGGCTTAGTGACAAAGAGCTGTTACATAGGGAGCGTTTTGAGGCTAAAATGCACAGGTTTGGAAATAAGTCGGGTCGCCTGTTGGCGAACCTGGCTAGGGGCCAGCGTCAGATGCATTGTATCTCTGGTCTTAGGGATGCAGGGGGGTCTTTGGTCACTGACCCGTCTCAGATTAACTCTTTGTTGGGAGCCTTCTATGGGAACCTCTATAAGGACGATTCCCAGGCTGATCTGTCGTCCACCCTATTAGACCAGGTGAATCTTCCAAGATTTACCGAGGAGCAACTGAATGTATTGAACGCGGAGATTTCAATTGAGGAAGTACAGCGCGCGGTTAAACAACTCGGGAACTCTAAAGCCCCGGGACCGGATGGTTTCACGGGGGAATATTTCAAGTCCCTGTTGCCGAGAATTGCACCCAAACTATTATGCTGGTACAACGATGTTCTTAAGAGATCATCGTTGCCCGACAAGGAGGGTACTTCTCATATCAAATTGTTACCTAAACCTGGGAAGGATCCACTGCAACCGGGATCTTACAGACCCATATCCCTCATCAATGTGGATACCAAATTGCTGACTAAAATCCTGGCTGACAGATTAGCAATATTCCTTCCGTCAGTAATTGCGCCGGAACAGACAGGGTTTATTAAAGGAAGGTCTGCAGTGACCAATATTAGAACAGTGCTTACAGTCCTGGACAGAGTTCATTTGTTGCCAAAAGAGGGGGAATCTCCAGCTCTGCTCACAATCGATGCTGAGAAAGCATTCGACAATGTGCGTTGGCAGTGGTTGAGGGCGGTACTGGACAAATTGGGACTGGAGGGGGCCTTTAGAATATTTATATCTAAATTATATAATAAACCAAGGGCTCAGGTATATACGCCTGGATTTCTCTCAGCTTCTTTTCCACTCTGCAAAGGAACCAGGCAGGGGTGTCCTTTATCACCTCTCCTTTTTAACCTGGCCCTAGAGCCCTTAGCTAGATACCTAAATGAATCAGCCCTATTTGAGGGGATTCCAATAGGGACCACCCGGGTAAAGACAGCATTATTTGCTGATGATGTGGTCTTATTCCTGGCCAACCCTCAAGATCACCTCCGTGGCATCTTCAAAGCACTGTCTGATTTTGGTCAGTACTCAGGGTATAGAGTGAATATGTCCAAATGCGAGCTTTTGTATATGGGGCAGAAGGGGAGGCAGGGGTTAGGGATTCCTGGGGACCTAGGAGTTCAGACCAAAGCACATATCACATATCTGGGGGTCAGGATCGGAAGGGATCCACACTCTCTTTACCAGTTGAACTTCCCTCCCTTGATCTCCAAGATTACTGGAGATTTAGACAGATGGCAAAACCTACCACTATCACTGGCAGGGAGGTGTCATCTTATTAGGATGATGGGTATCTCTCGTCTTCTCTATCCCCTACAGACAATTCCTCTGCTCTTGAGGCACTCGGATGTTAAACAACTTGAGAGCAGATTTATCTATTTTGTCTGGAGGGGAAAACGAGCGAGAATTTCTCTAGAAAAGCTAAAACTGCCTAGGGAAAAAGGCGGGATGAACTTCCCGGATCTGAGAGGATACAACTTAGCATGCATTAGCCGTCATATCCTCGACTGGATCAATCACTCTGCATTTTATTCCAACATTATTATGGAAAAACAACTAGCCAGGCCGTGGAATCTGGTAGCTTTACTACATAATAGGCTCTCCACGCTGCCCGCCCATCTGAAACATTCCTTGGTCCTGAGAGATACTATTGTCACATGGAAAGTGCTGAGGAAAATCTTTCACTTACCCTACCAAATTTCTAAACATCTCCCCATCAGGGGTAATCCCTCCTTCTTGCCAGGAATGGATAGCACCCTGTTCCACCAGTGGTCCACAAAGGGCATCGGACAATTGAGAGATTTGTTTCACGACAGGGAGGGAAGATGGTTGACTTTTGCAGAGTTGGAGGAGAGACATAGTTTGGGAGTATCCAGCTTTCTTCCGTATCTACAGATTAAGCACTATGTGAAGGGTCTAACCCGTGACCTGTCACGGGAATGGTCCCCTAATGATAATGACTTTGACAAATTTGTGGGTACCAGGGGTAGGCCAACTGTATCAGGCCTCTATACCTCTGTGAGAGATAAAATCAGAACTAAGGACCCAAAACAAATTTATAAAAAGTGGGGGAGGATATTGGGTATTGAGGGAATCTTGACAGTAGTCACTAAGGGTATACAGACCCTTTATGCGGCAGTGGTGAACGAACTCTGGAGGGAAACCCATGTTAAAATAATTCACCATGCAATATTTGCATTTGAGTTACCTGCTTCCCCCCTGAAACCTGATAGGTTGTTAGCTTGTCCTAGATGCGGACTCGTTGGGTCTGATCTATGGCACGGTTTGTGGAGTTGCCCTGTTTTATCAAATTTTTGGGGGGTAATAGAAGATCTGACGCATTCAGTGAGCACTTACACAGGGTCATTGACAGCCCCTCTGGTCATACTACATGCTGAGGAAGAGGGACAGGAGGATGACACAGGAACCACTAGGGGTAAAAAACTCCCCCCAATCGGACATAAATTAATTATGATTGCGAAAAGATGTTTACTGAACCACTGGTTGACACCGGTGATGCCAGCCGTAGGGGAGATAATGGACCAACTTCACAAAACATTCCACCTGGAATGGTTGGAGGCGCTGCAATATCCGGAGTCCGTGGGGAAAAAATGGTTTCAGTCTTGGAGAGGTTATATGGTCAAGCATTCCTCAGCTTCTGTAATTACAAAAGTAATGTCCCCATTTCAACATACCAAGTGGTATTTGATTGAAGATGTCAAGGGGGATTTGGGTAAGCTGAAAAATCTCATAGAGTTAAATATTAGGGACTTATGAGGGTGACTAACGCGGTCTGGGTGTAGCTTTATGGGGCATATATGTTACAAAGGTGGCGATAGGCGATGGAAGGGAACTTAGATGAGTGAGATAGCTGCTGCTAAGGATTTGGAGGGGGGATTTATTATACTTTTTGTTAGGATGGGCCAATGTAGTACATTACTGAGGTGACAAATGGTTGTGGACTATGGAACAAGTTTACTCCGAACATTGAAATTTGGTGATATCTTTAACCATGTCATATGCATCTGAACCTTGATGTTGCATGATAAGTTGGCTTTTCTGTTTGTTTATTTGTATTCTGTATGGGGTGAAAATGATAAAATAAAACATATATTTAAAAAAAAAAAATACTCCTACAGTTTCCCCAGTATTTATATTGCCCCCTACAATTATAATGCTCGCCCTGAAGTGACCCCAATATTTATAATGCCCCCTGCAGTGCCCCTGTAATTATATTCCTCCCTTTAATGTCCTCAGAAATTATAATGCCTCAGCCCTCCACCATACAGGCCCATGTAAATAAGACTATTTCCCCCCCTCTGCCATAGAGTCCCATGTAAATAACATCACACCATCTCTCCAGCTCCCTTCAAGATACAGTCCCATGTAAATAACATCCCTCTATCTAGAGCCCCCTCGAAAATACAGTCCCATATAAATAACATCACTTCCCTTCCTTCAGCCCCTCCAATATACAGTCCCATGTAAATACCATCATCCCCTTCCTAGCCCCCTTCAACATACAGTCCAAGATAAATAATATCACCCCCTCCCCAGCCGTCTCCAACATGCAATCCTATATAAACAACATCACCCCCCTCAACATTCAGTCCGACGTAAATAACATCACTCCCTCCCACAGCCTCCAACAGCATACAGTCCTTATCTAAATAACATCACCCCTCTCACAATCGCCATCAACATACAGTTCTATGTAAATAACATCACTCCCTCCAACAGCCACTTTCAACATACAGTCCCATGTAAATAACATCACCCCCTCAAAAATCAGTCCCATGTAAATAACATCACTCCACCCCACTCCAACAAACAGTCCCATGTAAATAACATCCCTCTCATCAGCCCTAACATACAGTCCCAGTTAAATAACCACAACTCCCAGCATTATTCTGCCTCTCACACTGAGAATCTATCCCTTCACTTATCCGAATGTATTAACCTAGCAACGCCCCTTGTTTTCAGCACTGCAGGGGGCGTGGTGACACCCAAACAGACCAAGTTGTCTTCTGCCAGTGTCCAAAATATCACTTTTATCAGAATGAACCAAGCCTGGATTCGGGAGGATTTTCACATTCATCTGGCTGAGGTCGATGAATAGATCGGGTCCTGGTTCTTTTTCTTCTGACAGTTAACACTTGGGTATGTTGTATGGGCAGGCATTCTGATCCCCTCAAGGCATAATTTTTGGATGTTTGGTCCGTCAAGAAGCCACTGTTTTGTTTTTTATTCCATTACAATGTGTGTGTTTTAACACTATCTGCCCCGATAAGAAACAATTTTTGGAAACACTGGAATATGAAAAAGCAAAATACATGCGTCGGTACACACGCTGTTTGTGAATACCATCAAGCATGCGTTTACCCATAGCTATGTATGGCAGTGTCACTGTGACATGATTTATTATTGCTGTCATTGTATTCAAGAGCGTAGGGAGGGAGGAGAGAAAAAGCAAATATTCATAAAAAAAATGAACGAAAAGAGATAACATGTTTTCCTAAGAATTCGAAAAATTCGAAGTCCCGGGAGACTAGAGGGTGTTATATACCAATTTCCAGTTTAATTGAAGCCACTGTCGATTGGGCCAAATGGATATTCTGCATTTCCTGTTGCTGCGGTAATGTTCCAGTACAGGGACATGTGACTGCAGCAGCTAATCACTGGCCTGCATCTTATCTTTTAAAGAGGCTCTGTCACCAGGATCAACCCTATTAAACAGGCATGCCTTTCTTTTGTCTGTATGCTAAACAGCGGCATAGATATCTGTGTTTTATTCATATGTAAATTAGTAAGTTGGAGCACCAGGAGGTGGTGCTGAATCCTTTGAGCAATGAATTGTAACACCCCCTCTGCTCTGCACACTCCTCCTTTCATTTGATTGACAGAGCTAGACATCAGCATGCTGAGGGCGGAGCTGTGTCCTAGCATCTACATTGCATATACTCTATGTACTTTCGCTTCACCACACTGAGATATGCTCAGAAAGCTAATATACATATTACAGCTTTATTCACAAGCACAATATATGATTATAAAGACACCGGTAATGTGAGTTGGCTTATAAGCATAGAAAAACACATTTCTCTGATCATATCTCAATTTGGTGAAGCTATAGTACATAATGTATATGATATGTAAACACTAGGACACAGCTCTGCCCTCAACACTCTGATTTCTAGCCCTGTTATACAGGGAGAGGAGGGAGTGTGCATTATTGGCTCTGCACTCTGTGTTATAGAATGGGGTTTGACAAGGTATACAGGTGCATCTCAATAAATTAGAATATCATCAAAAAGTGAATTTATTTTAGTAATTAAAAATTGAAATTCATATATCTCTTAATATTATAAAAATGAGTTTCTGTCTGTCTGTCTGTTCTCTATGCGTGACCAAACTACTGGACCGATTTTTCCCAAATTCGGCACACAGATACATCAGGTGTCCGGGAAGGTTTTAGACCATGTCTCATCTCTCTAGGACGTACCGTTCCCGAGATATTCCCAAAATATGATCTCCATTAGCCAATATTAGCCTGGGAGCTTTGGTTTTACACCCCAACTGCCATTCTTTGCACAGACACATACAGGGTGGGCAGGTTTCCATAACAACACAGCCAGGTAATTAGCAGCCAGCTGAGGATCCCAGGTAATAACCCAGCCATTTCTATTCACTGACACTGTTAAAGGTATTCTGGTTACCATAAATATAACTTATGTTTTAGACTTATTTTAGACTAAGACAGTTTAGTAGTAATAAAAGATGTTTTCTTCCACTGCTACCCATTGCGTGGCCTCATAAATAAGCATGGTATCAACCTTTAATTCAGGCCACCCTAAAAGAAGTACTTAAAACCCCCGCCCCAGGTCTCGCTAAGTCATGCCCCCGACTCTGTCAGGCCACACCCCCTCCCTCTCCGCAGCCAACAGGAATTGAAAAAATAAAGGTAAAAATCAACTTCTGTAAGCTGCAGGGATGGGTGGGAGGTTGACTTTCTTTCTGCAACGACACACAAAAATTTTAGATGAAATAGACTAATTTTAGACTACTACCGTTCAGTAGTAATAAAAGATATTTTTTTCCACTGCTACCCATTGTGTGTCCTCATAAATTACCATGGCATCGACCTGTAATTCACGCCACCCTCAAAAGAAGGACTTAAACCCCCCACCCCAGGTCTCTCTAAACCACGCCCCGACTTTGTCAGGCCACGCCCCCTCCCACTCCGCAGCCAACGGGGATTGAAAAAATGAAGGTAAAAATAAACTTCTGTCAGCTGCAGGGGTGGGAGGGTGAATTTCTCTCTGCAACGACACACAGAAACATTAGATGAAATAGATTAATTTTAGACTACAACCGTTCAGTAGTAATAAAAGATGTTTTCTTCCACTACTACCCATTGAGTGTCCTCATAAATTACCATGGTATCGACCTGTAATTCACACCACCCTCAAAAGAAGGATTTAAAAGCAATCCCCCCAAGGTCCCGCTAAACCATGCCCCCGGTCAGGTCACGCCCCCTCCCACTCCGCAGCCAATGGGGATTGAAAAAAAATTAAGGTAAAAATCAACTTCTGTCAGCTGCAGGAATGGGTGGGAGGGAGACTTTCTCTCTGCAACGACACACAGAAACATTAAATTAAATAGATGAAATATACCCAGGCGAAGCCGGGTCTTTCTGCTAGTTATGTATATTTATTACATACATAATGATCTATTTTAAGCATTTGTTTCTTTTAATGTTGATAATTATGGTTTACAGCTAATGAAAACCCAAATGTCAGTATCTCCAACAATTAGAATATTGGGAAAAAGTTCTATAGTTTAGACTCATTAGCTAATCAACACAATTAGCTAATCAACACAAAATAGCTGCAAAAGTTTCCTAGTCATGGGCAAGACTACTTGACAGTTGTCCAGAAGACAGTCACTGACACCCTCCACAAGGAGGGTAAGCCACAAAAGGTCATTACCAAACAAGCTGGCTGTTCACGGAGTGCTATATCCAAGCATATTGATGGAAGGTTGAGTGGAAGAAAAAAGCGAGAGAGAAAAATGTGCACAAGAAAAAGGGATAACCACAGCCTTGAAATAATTGTCAAGAAAATGTGATTCAAGAATTTGGGGGAGATTCACAAGGGGTGGACTGCAGCTGGAGTCAGTATTTCAAAAGTCACCACATGCAGATGTATCCAGAACATGGGCTGCAACTGTGGCATTCCTTGTGGCAATTCATTCAGAATCATCTTACCTGGACCAAGGAGAAAACAGCCTGTTGCTCAGTGGTCCAAAGTACTATTTTCAGATTAAAGTAAATTTTGCATTTCATTTTGAGTTCAAGGTCCCAGAGTCTGAAGGAAGAATAGGGAGGCACACAATTCAAGTTGCTTGAGGTCCAATGTGAGGTTTCCAGTGATGGTTTGGGGAGCCACGTCATCAGGGCCGCTTCTGCCATGAGGAGAGATGAGAA